>CM055273.1:25288377-25401083 GCA_029237695.1 Conchocele bisecta | reverse complement strand
CATGGGGTTACGTGGACACCACGGGGAGCCGAGGTGTTCATGTCCCTGCCACGTTAGACCAGGATGTCCAGCAACTCAGTTATCACACTTTCGTATGAAAGTAAACCAGATATAACAAGTTTAACCATATCAGCAAGTTAGCTCATGCTCAGCCGAATTTTCAGCATGACATTGCCCGCTTCTGGCCCCGGCCTGCCTTGGAGCTGTCTGGATGTGGCAACTCTGTGGATGAAAATAGCACGTGTTTTTACCGACTATATAGCACCAACTTGCGTGTCGAGTGCCGCCAGGGGTGGATTGGTTCTAACTGGGACCATTCTTGATCTGCATCAACGGTGCCAGGTTCTATCCAGTTACTCCCTCTCTTCTTCCCGCCTCCCGTGCACTGGGACACTGCGCGGAATTACAGGACCGTATTGGACATAAGCAGTGTCCCATTTCGGCACACAATTATACACATCTGTCCACCCTGAACTAACATATATCACATAAAACACTTCAAAATTCGGCCTTTTTGGACTGATATGTCCGGGTAGGGAAGGTCATCGAGCCAATTCCCTACCTTAAATATAGAAGACAAATAAATCACATAAAACAAGATATGCACCCTGGAAAAGAAGGTGAAATTATTTTTAAAAAATCGTCTTCTCACGAACCGCCTGGCCAATTTCAACGAAACTTGCCATAAATTATCGATAGTCAATGCTGTTTCAGATTTGTTAAAATGGTAGTCCCAGTGTCGTCCTTTTATAAAAATAATTTATTTTCATGAACCGCTTGACCGATGCTGGTCAAACTTCACAGTTATGGAGCGTGGGTGAGGCCTTTTCCTACTTGTTACAATGGAGGTCGTTGCATGATCCATGATCAAATTCTTAAAAAAGTCTTCACACGAACTGCCAGAGAGATTTCAATGAAATTTGGCAGGAATTATTGATAGTCAATGCTCTTTCAGATTTGTTAAAATGATGATCCCGGGATCCCGGGATCAAACATTGGCGGGGTCAAGCCGGGGTCAAATTTAACATTTTACCAAATAAGATGATGTAATATATCATTGTCAAATCGACGGTATCGAGGAGACGATTACTCTGGAGCATTTTTTGTCAAAATTGAATGATTATGTCATCCTAGATTGCTGCCGAAAGGTCAAAAGGTCCAACAAGCACTTTAGTAAGACGCTTTATTTCACACTATTAGACTAGTCACTTTCAGGGGTATTATGATCTTATGATTTATGTTATTGTATGTATTATGAATTGCTTATGATTTCCTTTTTGGGGCATGAAATGCAAAACACCCGTTTTTACCTTGATCCGTTCATCCCCATGGACTGAACATATTTGAGACAACCTGAACAAGTATTAAAATGAATTTTTATGAACTTGCAGACGAATGTTGATGGAACCTGGTATTATATAATCGACCGTCCGTGCCGTTTTCGATTTACAAAATTTATACCGGGGGATACTACTTTCAGGTGAGCGATACATGTCCGCTAGGGCGCTCTTGTTTTAATTACGTTTTTATATCATATATGATCAGAAATAAAACTGATACACATTGATACAAATCTAACGTGAAATGCTGTTTTACCAACTGTTTTGCTCGTATTTCATCCACATTTTGGCCCATTTCACTAAACTTCGTACGACTAAAATGTTCTTAAGTGAAAACTTATGATAGTCTGTAAATATCACAATAAAAATGTTTTCTTGTAAACAATTATTGGATTTACATTTATTGAGCATATATTGAGCTCAATAAATGTAAATCCATCAATTGACATGTCCAGATCCTAAATTTGAACTTACGAACATTTTATTCGTATGAAGTTTAGTGAAACGCCCCCCTGAGACCCAGGACCTTTAAGTACACATTGTCAGAAGCCGTAATATACATGGGAGATATTTTGCTTTCGGCATAATTTGGCATTTTGGCATTTTGGCATGTACACCACTGTGGGTATATATGTAGTACGTCACGGGAATTTGCAATGTGGATGGGGTGCACCGAATCAGGTAAGAAAAATCCTCCACTTCATTCCATAGTTTGTTTAATATCTCAGCAAATACTGAAGCGATTTCGACTCTAAACACGTAGATACCCTGGTCAATTAATTAGCAACAACTGCCGATGTCCCTGTCCTCGTAGATTTAACCATTTAGGAGTTATTTTGATAAAACCTATGACAGAATAGGTCCATTGTCGCCGTGCCGCAATATTCGTATCTAAGCAACCGGCGTTGATTCATTCGACGCTTGCGGTCACGTGTGGCTGAATGTAATGTACATTACTATAGCACATACTTTGTAATGTATTTTTCAAATAATGGAATATAACTATGTATGTAGTTTTTGTCCGATGAATGGGCAGGAAGGACATAGTAGAACGTCATAATTCCGCACGCGCATGAATGACGTCACGAGTCGCACGTGATGGCACTACACGTCATTTGTAAAATTATGTGTCCCACGTCCAGTTTTTTTAGTCCTTTTTGCGGAGAGCTTATGCTTGACAAATTGGAATAAAAATATAGGGATTTAACATTTGGAGTAGTATATATACTACGGGGGTTCTGGACCACTGTCTGTTCTGGGGCATGCCCATCCCCACCCCCACCCCCACCCCCAGAACGGAGAGCGGTCCAGAAACCAACCTTGTAAATACTACTACGGGTATAGAAAACAATGAAAAACAAAGTCGGTCTGAAGAAGATTTTAAATGCAAAAGCTTATAATCTGGGATGTAAACCGATTACGATACAATCAAGATTGTATACGGGAATGGAAAACGTCTGAAGAAGATTCCAAATGCAAACGCAAATTATAATTTGGAATGTAAATCAAAAATCAAGATTGTATACGGGAATGAAAAACGAAGATTCCAAACGCAAACGCAAATTATAATTTAGAATGTAAACCTAAAATCAAAAATCAAGATTGTATACGGGATTGAAAAACGAAGATTCCAAATGCAAACTCAAATTATAATTTGGAATGTAATCCTAAAATCACTCAAGATTGTATACGGGAATGAAAAAACGAAGATTCCAAATGCGAACACAACTTATAGTTTGGAATTAAAACATTAAATCAAAAATCAAGATTGTATACGGGAATGAAAAAACGTCTGAAGAAGATTCCAAATGCAATCGCAAATTAGAATTTGGAACATAAACCGATTACGATAAAATTGAGATTGTATACGGGAATAAAAAACGCATGAAGAAGATGCAAACGCAAATTATAATTTGGAATGTAAACATAAAATAAAAAAAGTATACGGGAATGAAAAACGTCTGAAGAAGATTCCAAATGCAAACGCAAATTATAATTTGGAATGTAAATAAAAAATCAAGATTGTTATACGGGAATGAAAAACGTCTGAAGAAGATTCCAAATGCAAACGCAATAAACCGATTACGGTACATCATTCCAGCCGAGCAGATTCTACAATAATTGTTTTCGAGACCCTACATCTCTCCGGGTGGCTGGCAAGGGCGAGTTCACGAACCTGACCGGGGAATGTGGGTGATGAAAAAAACGAGGTAGTGTAGTGGTAAACAAACGAGGAAAGCCCAATGGACGGCCCACCCCCCCCCCCCTGGCCGTATTGAACACCGTGTGTAGCCCCAACTGATATGGTTTAAGGCGCGGCTTCCTTTTAGACATACCCGTACTAGTAGGTATACCTGAAGATAATGAAAGGTAACAACATTCTGGCTAATTCTGGGCTCCACAGAGTTCTGCGGTAGGAGCTGTTTCGGCGAGTATTGTAATGTGCATCTCGCTAGGCTGCCTGCGGAAAGATCCAGGAACGCAGCCGTGTACTGGGTGTGGCAGAGGTGTTACAAATAGCTATCTGCTGTGCCAGGGGTTTGGGTATCATCGCGCAAGCGAGATTGTATGCGGAGCGCTAGGATCATCCAAAAAAAAAATTGCCCGGTTGGCGGCTATAGAAATTCCCAATTAGAAAGGTGAACCCCTTGTTAGGTATACCCATCCAGCATGGCTACTATTGATGAATTCATCGAGCCACTATATAAATTCTCAATTAGAAATGTGAGCCATATTAGGTATACTCACCAAGCGACAATATAGAAATTCCCAATTAGAATGCTTGCAGAAATGCAGGCACCCGAACCTCTCCATGACGTTGTCAAGAATATCATGGATGAGCCCATTCCGGAAGAGATGAAGAGGCGTCTACTAAAGTCCCAGCTTCCAGGCAGTTACCGGCCTTCCCCTAAGCCTCAGTTAAGCGTCCAGAGGAAACGGAAGGCCATTCAGAAGGAGTTTGACCCTATATCCCAGCAGAAATCAATCCGAACATCACAATACTATCAGAAGGAGATCCTACAAATATTCTAACAGGAAAAGACGGATGGGCTGGTATTCAGGCAGTCCCCATGGGTGACAGGAAGGTTTTTGAGGGGATGGCAGATGGATGTTCCAAGTGGGTTCCCACTCGCGGCAGATCCGAGAGCCTTCCTTGAGGGTGTGCGCCCTACGATCCGTCAGAAGTTAATAGATGAGATCAATGATCTAAACGGTATTAAGTTTCAACTAGCACTCAAAATCCAGCTCCGAAAAAAGACAAACCAGATGGTAGTGAGGAGTATATGGAATTAATAATCCGACACCTTCTGGAGATGCTAGAAATATGGACGCAGATGGGTTCTGGATGGGTTGTTGAAGGAGTCTCTACTCTATGGCTCGATATAGCCAGGTATCAACCATTAAGAGGCAGATCATACATCCCACTACCAGCGGCAGTGAGACACACGAAGGCCGTAATTAATGTCAAAAACAAAGCTTACAACTGCCTTATATGGTCGATCCTGGCATCTAAATTCCCTGCCAAGGACCATGTTGATAGGCCATCTAAATATCCATCTCTCAGCAATATTAAAATAGATGGGGTGGATTCCCCAACGCCCATCTCACATATCTCAAGGGTAAAAAAACAGAACAACTTAACCATAAACGTCTTCGGTTGTGATTAAGGCGCCATCATCCACCGGCTGAGCAAGTAACCGGACGATATGCCAAGAATTAATTTATTATTGATCTAAAAGGCGAATAAATTCCACTACACAACGATAAAGGACCACAACCGGCTTCTCTACAACCAGTCCAAGCACAGGGAGCGCAAGTACTTCTGTGTGAGATGCCTCCACGGTTTCTCAAGGGAAAACTCCTACAGACCCACAATCCCGATAGGGACGACGGCGGCGAGCGGCGGTGAGAGTAGAGATGCCAGCGGAGGGGAATAACAAGCTAGTCTTTCAAAACCACCACAAACAGCTCCTAGCCCCCTACATCATATATGCCGACTTCTAGGCCCTCACCACCAAGGTCGAGGAGCCCGAGAGCTCGACCCCACGAAGAGCAGCACAAAGAAGACGCAGCAACACGAGGCGTGCAGCGACTGCTACGTGCTCATCCGCTGTAATGGTCGGGCAGAGCCCCCGATGGAATATCGAGGACCAAACGCGGCGGAGCCCTTTCTCAAAGCGATACAGAAAGAGGAATGTAAGATCAAGGCTGTGCTGTGCAAGCCAAAACCCATGTGGATGACTAAGGAGGATTTGCAAGCCTATAACACTTTCCACTACCTCACTTGTCATGTTTGCAGCAAGCCACTGGATGCCGCGGGCTCCGTTCGGGATCATTGTCATATAACCGGAAAATACCTAGGAGCCGCCCACAACGCCTGCAATCAAAAGCTGCTGCTGAGACCCAAGACCACGACCATACGTGTGGTCTTCCACAAGCTGAGGGGCTATGACTCCCACCTCCTGATGCAAGCCATCTCAAAGGTGGAGGGTAGTGTCACGTGCATCCCAAACAATACCGATAAATACATTTAATTTAATTTTCCTTCTTCCTCAGGCAACTCCGGTTCATCGATAGTGTCCAGTTTCTACCAACCTGATTGAACAAGCTTGTCAAAGCCAACCCGCCAGAAGCCTTTCAAATAACGGCCAGGTTCGAGCCAATGCGTGACCTCCTGCTGCGCAAGGGCATCTACCCGTACGAGTACATGGACTCTTGGAAGCGGTTCGCTGAGCCCAAGCTCCTGCCTAAGGAAGATTTCTATAGTAAATTATCCGACAAACATATATCGGACGAAGATTACGCTCACGAACAAAACGTGACAGGCACAACTACACATTTTTCCTCACAAATAATTAATTATTTCGCATGAAATGTATACATGTTTACAATGTACTCGTATATGTAATTACGGCCACATTGAATTAGCTGTATCTTACATACTGTATTGCAATATGCTTTATTTGATCAAATGTATAGTTAATGTGTATTAATTACAGAAAATAGATAATATTATATGCTAAAGTAATTGCTTGTCGAGCCCATCGTGGAACCCGAGACATAGTGGTCATAATGACATATGTCCGTCCGTCCATGGGAGAGACTGTCCTAAATGTACATCACTTATATATCTCCAATCATAATCAGATTGTGTTATAATGTTTTTCACAAGATTTCCGTTTTTTTAAATACAGTGAAATCGCGATCGCTCAAAATGCGATGGATGGTAATGTCGGGCTCGCTCGAAATAGCGTCGTGGTACCGATAATTTTCCCTATATGTTTAATGTAGTTCAAAATGCAACTCCTCGAAAAATGCGATCCCTCGAAACATTGTTCAAGTCCCGCTGACTCATTTCTCGCTATTTTGCTATACGATGATTCGAAAGTCATGTCAAAGTTTGGGCTTGGCTAATTTTCGCACCTCCGCGTCCGACTTATTACGATCAAAGACCAAGCCGCGCTCTACCTGTCTATGAAATGTGGTTTCTTTTCAAGTGCAGTTAATTGCTTAAAGTGGTGCAATTTGGTCGTTAACGTTGTTGATAGCGATCAACGATATACGGCGATTTATTAAATATTCTGGGCTTCGGCCACTCGGCGCATTTAATAGAGTCTGTCGTAAGTCATTGGTCGTTTTTCGTGGTAACTCACGGTTTATACTCGAATAACCCGAGTATCACTCGAACAACCAGAGTCGAGTTAGAACCCTAGTAACCCACCACACGGCATGGATTCGATTAAAGTTACTTGAGTAAGGTTCAAAGGTCAACATTATTTAACTGCAGTTGGAACTCTGCTTATATATTTTCTTATCTTTTGTTATTTGGTTAGATGACAATGTGTTTTACATATTCTGAAGACGACAGAAAATAGAAGATAATACACGGCGCACGGCGGTGCTCTGCTTGTTCTAGTGGTGCTCGTGTTATTCGAGTGGCTACTCGGAAGTTACAACGAAAAACGCCCATTAAAAATACCACACTTCCTAGTTAAGCATAGATGGCTGGTCGTGACAAAAAAGATTTGCTCTTACTGAATTTCCGATCAGTGCAGCATTAAATCGGCCTGCATATTCAGTTCAGGACGTGAAATGTTCGTCCTCGACAGCTATTCATGATGCATAATATAATGAAATAGTAAACCCATATCAAGTTGCAGGAGTCTGTACGTTGATCAGCGTTTATACTGGTCACAAACTAAGTAGCCTAAAGCACCTTTTGTTGCGTCGCAATATTTTACGATTCATGACTGATTCCCGACATTTTATGGGCTCCGTAAACAACATCGTTTGAGCATCGTTTCACAACCACCTACGACATTACTTATGTGCGCCACTATTTATAGTAAATACTGGATCTTTTGATAATAATTGAAATAAAGATAGCTTTGTAAATACATTTAAATATAATTTATTTAATTCCACATCATAACTTTAATCAGCGAATAAATACTATTATCATCTAAAACATGGATACACTCTATTATGCTTCGTTATTTCCTAAATTCGACGGGTACAGTAGTCGAAAAATATACCAAAATCGCAAGATGCGATGGTTCGAAAGATGAGATCACTGGAACAAAATATGCAGGCCTGTGGCATTTCGAGCCATCGCGATTTCACTGTACATTATACGTAGATTTGCTACGCAAAGTCGAGTCAACAAGAAACGTTACCATCCATACTTGATCCCGTAGACCATCCAGTTGGCCTTCATACACAAAGCCAATATCAAATTGCATTGCGTTAAATTTAGCTTAAACGTTTCAAGTACCATATACATGTATATCTAACCACATAAATACACCCTGGTACGATCACTAAATATTGGGACTATCAATACACCCTCGGACTAGCAATAACCTAGACGGGCTCAACATGCGGGTTGCGCCCTTCTGTATGCATATTGGACAATGTTTTCAAGTTTTGGCGGCCATTTTGGACGCCATATTATTTCAAATATAAAATTATTTAAGCTTTAATAATAGTGAATGTAATTCCAAGACAATAACAGATCAATTCATATATGTTGTGAATAAAATGTAACTTTTACATATTGTGTTGGCATTCTTGGCAGCCATATTGAATATTTATAAGGTTAATTATAAAGTTTACTTATTGAAAAGGCTAATATATGCATTTTTCAGTGATATGCTGCCACCCTATGTGTGAATATGTTAATTAATGTCACCTTAATGTGTTTTATAAATTTATGGCAGCCATCTTGGACGCCATTTTGAATTTTGGATTAAGCTCCAGTGGGAATCATGGGGAGTTTTTATATATTTCTCCTAATTATATTTCTGACCTATACTGAAACATTCAGCTTTGGCTATTTTTTTTCCGATCTTTGGCGATTTCATGTCAAATATAATTCGCCTAGTAGCATGACATGCAGATGGTCCCGCTGCACATGCAATGACAGAATAGTGGATGTTTGAGGAAGAGTCTTGATTCTGGGACTTTTCTTTTTCTTTGTAAAGAGTGTTAATAGGACCGACTCCATGAATGACCCCGGCGCTTGACCATACATAGCTATGAAGAATTATATTACTGTCTTTTTTTAATAACACGTAAAAGTTTTTTATTAAAAATTCAGGTCTCTCATTAATGACGATTCTAATGTACCACTCAACCATGAAGTCTTAATAGAACAGTGATTTCTACCCAGTACTGCAAGAGCAAAAGAGGGTGAATATCTGTATTTGTATATTTTGTATTTGTATCTGACTGTTACATGTATATTATTTACGGTGTGTGGGGTATCGCCCCGACCCACCACAAACCTATTACGGGGAAAATAAATATTGTCAAACCTGAAGAAAAAAAAATTGCATTGCCACTTTCATCAAGACGGGATGTGTAGCATCCTCCTCGCCCAGCATGTCAACCAAACATAGAAAGTCCCGAGCCAGAAATGTGTTTAGCGCACTGGTCATGCCTTTGACATACACATTTGACGTCGTATCACAGCCACTCAGGGCATGTATGCTCAGCAGCTCCAAACACTTTGGTCCTAGGTCAACGCAGCTGGCGTTTATATCTAACACTGTCCCATCCCAGCGCTCCATATGTACCTTGCTCATCAGCTCCTCTCGATACACCCAATATACCAGCAGAATGAATACGTCAGTGTCATCACTAAGGACGGAGATCACATGTGTTCCAGACTTTGCAGCCTGAGGGACAAATGAGACAATTGAATGGCGACGTGCACCTCAACATGACCAAACACTCCATCATCGTGAGTATCCATTGGTGCATTGCCATTTCTGACGTGTTGCCAGTGTGGAGACAACCATGTTCATCGATGAGGGATGGAGGTACGGAACAGAGCTCGTAAGCTAAGAGAGGCGCAAGTTCAATCATTCTATCGCCGCAGAAACCTGTGAAATATGTTCTCGATGTTGATTATTTGAAAACCTTTGTTGCCCTAGCCCTTCTTCTTGAGACCATCCATCATCTTGATAGGACTGTCGTAGAACACCCTGGGAGACTGCCTGTATACTTGCTCTCCATTATTTCCCCCATAGCACTCGAATCAGCCACATTAACTTCAGCAGGGGCTATCTTGCCGGTGACAGATTGTACAGATGAGTGCGGTGATCTTCTTGTGGGTGAGGGTACTTCTCTACCCCCGCATGAATTCGGCCCTGATCAATTGCATCTAGGACACGTTGTTACTTCAACTCCTCCGTGTGATGTGTCTGCGAAGACGGTCCTGGTGCACCAGCAGAGTATATGTAGTTTACACCGACAGTCACATGTACTGTGATGGGGATGGCGTCAATACATTCATAAACAGGGTCAGCATATAGTCATGCCCTTGTGAGCTCTGCTCGCCACACTTGTCATCATAAACGCCGTTCCAGTATCCCCAATGGTGGCGACAAACAAATGCAGCGGACTGCAGCTCCGCCTTGCTATGATACTACTATACAAGTCTCAAGATCACATGCCACAAGTCGCTTCGGCTGCTATAAATATGCAGTTCAGTTGCATGTTACTCCAGTAAAACATGATCACATGTATACATGATTGATACCATATACTAATGTGTTGCATACTTGTTCATTAGGACTAACAGAAAAAAGCAACTACAAACTTGAGCAATAAAACACATGTGGTAGGAACAACAACAACAAATGTTATGTATGGTGGCACTAACATGTCATATTTGTTATTTTTTATATCGAGGTTGTATCTAGTTATATATATGTACAGATGCAATTTTGTAGTTAAAGAGTGTGCAGGCAGGTTGTAAACTACGTACATTGCATTGATCCAGGGTTGATTCAGTGGAGGGGGAGGGTGGATTCCGGGGTCCCTTTTTGCCCCCACCCCACCCCCACCCCACCCCAAACAATGTGCTCCAAACTATGTCACAAAGCAGGAAATTACACACATTGGTAACCCAAGATTTCTGTGCAGGTAAATTGTACGTACATGGATAGTACACATTTGGCAATTTATTCTCAAATTTAATTATAATCTTGAAATGGAGGCCATCTTGAAATTGTGCAAATTAGGTTGAACTTGCAATTGATTGAAGAACATTCTTTAAATGATCAGTTACTGCATATGTTACGTTTACAGGTATATTTGCATATATATAGCTTCTGCAATACAATATAATATATCGGAAATCATGTATTTCTATAACATTTGGCGTCCATCTTCGATTTATGCAAATTGGGTTGTCATATCTCGCATATTTCAACTGTTCCGGATAATATTCATGTATGACCTCTTGCCCGGATGTGGTCAGTCGCCGCCAACGACATTGTTGATAAAAGCTCAATTGGAGGTGAAATTATGATGGAATATATCTCAGTAATGTCGATATCAGATATGTAGTTGTGACTGGAGAAATGGGGCTTATGGAAAGTGTGACCAGTGTAGATCCAGATCCAATAATGCATACACACATTTTATTATTTAATTGTTGCTGTGACTGGCGAAATATGTCGTATGGGAAATGCTACCAGTGTTGCTCCTGATCAGATGACACACTCATGTCGCCTGATAACGATCTATATTGCTTGTTAGAAGCAGGCCGGTGTAGGAATTTCAAAATACTCCCCATTTTCAAAGTACTCCCCTCAGGTACACAGACGGGAATAGTTTGAAAATGGCTAGTCGGCCCATTTTCAAAGTACTCCCCTCGATACACTGACGGGAGTAGTTTGAAAATGGCTAGTCTGCCCATTTCCAAAGTACTCCCCAAAAATATACTAAGCTGTGTGTTTAAGAAATGATTTTAGACTTTTGAATAATCTACGCATTTACATTGTCATCATCATTTCCCCTTTTCAAAATTATAACGAGTGGGGTGTATAATTATGTATATGGCTGTATAAGCCCAGCATATGAAACGAGGCTTAACTTATGAACGGAAACTAAATGACTAGCGCGCTAGTGTGTGTCGGTTGGGAGGGGTGTGTGTGTGCAGTGGGCAGTCAACATTGTTTAGTCTTCCAACTTGTAGTATGCAATTTTCTGTCGATCTCTTACATGTGTTTCTTTGATTGTAGCTATGGCGCCTGGCACCAGATACTGATCTGATGAATGCAGATAATATCGTGTTTCAGTCACACAAGTGCAGTCACAAAGTCATACCTGTGTAATTATTCTAAAAATACCAAGTCTACAGTGTGGCGTGGCACCAGATTAGGCTGCAAGCCTTATGGTGAACCAGCATGTACTAGAAGTCCGCAAACCATAAACCAACAACTTGGCTTACGGGTAAAATTTGTCGTATGCTATTATATTATTTACCTGTCCTTTTATGTCACGTCAGTGTGAATATACATGTATCAGTGTGTATCTGAAACGGAGACTTGGGTGGCGTAATATACAAAATACATATCTCGCTAAACACAGTTCAATGATAAATGGGAACAACATGCATCACCAATAAAAAATCAACTAATACTTTTTCAATAATACTAGTTCGTGTCCGTGAGTGTCATACGATATTAGACTTATGTAGATGTTCCCTTATTGGAGCTGCAGAGTCGATGGAAATCAAACAAGAAATCTAGCTAAAAAAATAAAGTTACCTACACAAATATTCCATATCCACGTTTAATGTAACTGTATGTATATGTATATAAGTATCATCCCAGCAACGAACCGAGAAATACTGCAGTAGTTTGCGAATAACAAACACAATTTGATGGCAACACGTGTAAACACACTTTGCAAACAGGTGTGTAATGATAGCATGTGTACATGAAAACACCTCATTGTGCCTATTATTTCCTAACTACAACATAATGTGTAATTTTCATGCTAATAAGAAAAGCACCAATATATAATAAACATGTAGATATAAATTATTTGTGTAAGTAACTTTTTGTTATGCATTTTTTCGTTTGATTTTTTCGTTCATTGACATTACATGGTGCTCCAATAAGGGAACACCAACCTGAGATAGTCCGCTCCTGGTAGTACCTTTGTTTAATTAGTAAACATCTTTGGATAAAACAAGTTCGCACAGGTTGTTGCATTTTTGTCCATATGCAGACGTCCCATATGTAAACATAAGGAATGGCATATATCCGTTCTGTGCACATGTACTGTGTATCATAATTGTGAAAATATCCACACCATTAAAATTGGCCAGTACATTGCAAGGTTATCGCTCCACAAAACTGGGAGGCTGCACCCAATTTCGAAAAAAATATCATCAAGTTCATCATGCGAAATCTTCGAATCGCAGTATCTTCCCCTGCTAGGCTGCTACTATTCGAGATTTTTTGCATTATCAAAACATAAACACCAAGCATACCAATTTTGAGGAAAGTAGGAGATTTTTCTTTGCTATAGTTAAATTTGTTTAATCCTAATGGTAATTGGCACTATTAATTAAGCACGCAATCAATTTTAAAATTAGTATGATTTATTTGATATTGTCTAATACTGATAACCAATTAAAATTGTTAATGTACAACTAAATGTGTGTCTTTAAGCCCAGCAATTGAGCTAAGGTAAGCCAAAGGTGTGAAAGTTGCGAAAGTGAGATACAACCCCATGGGAGATTCAGGAATAAACTGTATTTGTCCACGTGCCTTGTCTCTGATTACGCAACATCACGTAAGGTGATTAAGGCTCGTTGTCACAATGTATATATAGAATAACTAAAAAACCGGTAAAGCACCGCATGACTTAGCTGATGTGATTCCAACGATCACCGACGTGTGTTTCCACCAGGGTACACATTAGTTGTAACATTCGACCATACTGACACAGGGGACATGCCGCAATGGGGTAGATGCTGATCGACATTATCACAGTCATTGTCAGCGGAACAATGATGATTCTTTGGCGAATGATGATTATTTGGCGAATGGTGTAGATATTGATCAACATTACAATGATGATTATTTGGCGAATGGTGTAGATACTGATCAACATTATTACAGTCATGGTCAGGGGAACAATGATGATTCTTTGGCGAATGATGATTATTTGGCGAATGGTGTAGATACTGATCAACATTATTAGTCATAGCCATGGGAACAATGATGATTATTTTATCATGCTCGTTCATTTTGTTTAGGGGAGTACTTTGAAAATGGCAGTGTTTACCCATTTTCAAACCACTCCCTCTCAGTATCTCATACATGAGTACATACACGGCGGAAGTATGCACAACATCGACCAACACTGTAGACGCTTATCTTATACCATAAACGCGTAGGCTGATTATATGCGTCACATCGTCATGCTCGTTCTTTTTGTTTAGAGGAGTACTTTGAAAATGGCAGTGTTTACCCATTTTCAAACCACTTCCCCTCAGTATCTCATACATGAGTACATGCACGGCGGAAGTATGCAAAACATCGACCAACACTGTAGACGCATAATCGTTCATTTTGTTTAGGGGAGTACTTTGAAAATGGCAGTGTTTAACCATTTTCAAACCACCCCCCCCCCTCAATCATGTCAATATCTCATACATGAGTACATGTACGACGGAAGTATGCACAGCAATGACCAACGCTGTAGACGCTTATCTTATACCATAAACGCGTAGGCTGATTCTATGCGTCACATCGTCATGCTCGTTCTTTTTGTTTAGGGGAGTTCTTTGAATGCGATACCGGTGTTTCATTGATTGATAGCGAACGGTGCAGACCATGATGAGATATGGGGCTACACTGGTCGCGAAACCCATAAGCTTCATTTCTCCAGTCACATCGACATATGAGACACGCCCTTCGGACATCTGGTAATTTCATGAATATACGTTTACACAATTTACAATATTTTCGGTAAATGGCGTCAAAAGTTGACAATATTTTCAGAGTAAATGCGAAATTATATTCCGCATGTCTTTGAAAATTTTGTCAACTTTTTACTTTATTTATGAAAACTATTGTAAATTTTGTAAACGTATTTCATGAAATTACGCAGATTCTGACTGACAACAAATTGTCTTATCCGGCATTTGCTACTGTTTGTTCCAAGCGGATCGCGAAACCCGTAAGCCCCATTTCTCCAGTCACAGCCACATAATATTGAGATGACATTTCCCGTCAGACACAGGTTCCGTTGGCCACGTCCAGCGTTCTCCCAAGCTTCGGATCGTCCTTGTTTTCAGAGAGCCACTTATAGCAGTTCCATTGATGGGTGGTTCCACGGCGGTAGTCCGTTATAGCCATCTGTAACACAGATACAGTGAAACCTCTCTAAACCGGACACCCATACAAACTACTTTTGTTACTTTTTATATATTTCACTGCAATGAATATCTAGTGATACTGTATGTGCACTCAGACAAGTCTTGCAGTGTTCATATGCCAGAATTACAGTGGAACCTCTCTAAACCGGACACCCTGGGGACCTCCCAGGGTGTCCGGTTTAGAGAGGGTCCACTGTATTTACTTCTGACGTCATGTGTGGGTGTGACTGGAGAAATGTGGCTTATGGGGTGTGTGACCAGTGTACCTCCAGATCAAATAGCACACTCATGTAGCCTAATAACGATATATATCGCTTGTTAACAGCAAGGTGGGTGTTTCATTTGTGGAATGGCGAAACATGCAGATCCTGATCAACCTGTGCAGATAGCTTTGACATCATAATCTACAAATACACAGTGGGTACGAACTTGTACTGGGAAAACTTATGGAAATTCCGAATGGGTACGGAGGCGTCCATTGAGAAATGTATTGGACCCCTCAGTACCAAATAGAACTTTCAGTGAGTTTTTATCAGCACAGCCTCGTACCTCTTGTGTATAAATGTAATTTACAACTTGCCATATCTAGAAACCATGCATTCACAACTGTATTGCATCTGTACTCAATCGAACTTTCAGTAAGTTTTTTCAGCGCAACTTCGTACCTCATGTATATATATGTAATTTACAACTTCCCAATTCCCAACTATTTTGCCTCTGTAATTAAGCGGACTTTCAGTAAGCTCGTACGTCATGAGTATACAGTGAACTTGTACTAAATGCTTTTATTCACAGGCTTGACTGTATGTGTAATTTACAACTTACAGTATGTAGAAACATTACATTCCCAACACAACCTCGTATCATATCTAGAAACCAGGCAAATGCAACTTTATTGCCTCTGAGCTCAAGCGAACTTTCAGTAAGTTTTGTCAGCAAAACTTTGTAGCTCATGTGTACAAATGTATATAATGTAATTTACAACTTAGTATATATAGAAACCAGGCAATTACAACTGTATTGCCTCTGTACTTAAGTTGATTTTCAGCAAGTTTTGGCAGCACAACTTCGTACCAATTGTGTACAAATGTATATAATGTAATTTACAGCTTACCATATCTAGAAACCAGGCAATTCCAACTGTATTGCCTCTGTACTCAAGCGGACTTTCAGTAAGTTTTGTAAGAACATAAACAGATATAAACAGATATACCTGAATGTAATTGTGTACATGTGTATATTATGTAACCGTGATTGGAGAAATGGGGCCCATGGTGTTATTAATCAATTTAGAATTAAAGTCTGCTAGCCCATGTAGTCTGTAATTTAATAATGATATATTATCGCTGCCTAAGGGAGAAGTAGTGCGGAAAAAATATAGTGCGGGCGTTTTGAGGCCACATACCTAGTTTGCTTGCAATTGTTGGTCTATTTCTAGTCAGTTTCACTTGAGGAACATTGTTGGGTGCTTTTAACACCTGTGTTCAGCATATGTGTAGCATTGAAAAGAAAACAATGAACCTGTTGGTGACGTGATGTAAACAGAGCTTCCGTGGCCAAACAATGTCAACAATATTGGGGGATATGACGAGGTTGAAATTTTCTTTCTTAGGAGTAAGTGAATTTATGGTCCCACAGTATCCATACGAATAGTGAAAGTAGGAGAGACTGGCCTTATTGGATGGGATTCGGTTAAATTATATAGTAAAACTACTTGGTGTGGTCTAACCTAGACGCTTGATATGCTGGTGTCTGGTGCTACATGCAAAATTCATCCGCGTAATTTATCCGAAACCATCTAATGAAGTTAGCGCATAACGTAATGTTGTTTGCGCATTACCAAATGATGAAACCACATGACGTAATACTGATGAAACGACATAACGTAGTGATGAAACAGTGTAACGTAATGATGAAACGACATGACATAATGACGAAACCACATGATGTAATGATGAAACCACATGACCTAATTACGAAGCCGCATGACGTAATGATAAACCCACATGACATAATGACTGAACCGCATTACCTAATGGCGTAAGCCTACATAAGACAGCTATGGCATAAAGTTGTGTTGTTAAAACATTTGATTAAATCATTAGAGTATGACACTATTATCATGACTAGCATTTAATTGATTTCGAACTTTGTTCATTTTAAATATGATGATTATTGCACAAGACAATTGAATACGATTCATGTAAAGCCGTGGGAGTCCACTCCTCAAAAGAAAACTGGGTGGAGCGTAATGCCAAAACTACACGAGTAGCGACCTACCTGTGAGTTTATCCAGTGTGAACACCGAGCCGGTTCGTCAAGGAAGACAACTGTGTTAAGACTGGTTGGTTGCGAGTCGAGTAAGAACGCCCAAGGACAAACCCAAGGTTAGTCGGATACACCCAACTACCCAACTACCAGACTTCCAGAAAAACAAGAAATTTCATGGAGATGTGGAAACATTATACGACTACAATGCCAATTCCCCGTAGGATTGGCAATTGTTTGCTCAAATCTGATTTACCCCATAATCTGACGGACCGGTAGTCGACACAAGGGAACATCACATTACTGCCACGTTATACCTATCACACTGACCATTGGAAAAGACTTAAGAAGATAACTGTAAATTTGAAACAGAATCTGAAAACTCTTTCTTTGCGTTATGTATTGAGAAACAAAGGTTTATATAGGATCAAACAGTTATTATCTGTGTTCATACGTTGTGTGTCTGAAATGTGTGTCCACCTGAATTTATTATCCGGGCAGTAACTTTGTCATGTAATGAGGCACTTTTCTAAATAACTTGGCACATGCTAACCATGATAAGATGCATGTCACGCCTATGAGCGCGGTTCGTAGCTCTACTGTGAAGGTCACATGTTGAGGTCAAAAGTCAAATATGAAAACATTAGAGATGTTCGGGCTGTAAATTTGTGATAGAAGGGTTGATTTCGAAATAGCTTGAAATAAATGTTTCACCATGCTGAGATGGCGTGTCGTGCATAAGAGCCAGGTCCGTAGCTTAATGGTCAAGGACACAGTTAGAGGTCAAAGGTCACATATAAGAATAATAGTGACTGTCCGGCCTGTAATGTTGTCATACATTAACATGATTGAGGGATTTTAATATAACTTGGCACAAGTGTGCATGTGCATCATGATGAGACAGTGAGTTGTTCGCAAGACCCAATTATGTACATCAAAGGTCAAGGTCACAGTTTGAGGTCAAATTCCAAATGTAGAACATAAAGCATGTCCGTGCAGTACCATTGTCATAGATCGAGAACATCGAAATAACTTCACACATGTCTACTCAGATGAGACGGCATGTTGCGCCCAAGACCCAAGCCCGTAACTCACATGTCAATGTCAAAATTAGAGGTCACAGGTCAAGTATGAGAACAATAGAGCGTGTACAACCTGTAATTTTGTCATGCGTTGAGGGATTTTAATTTACATGACAGAAATGTTCCTTATGAAAAATGGATATGTCTGAAGCTAAAACTGTTGTGACTGTATATCTATTAAATCAATGAATCTGGTGTTTGGACATGTCAGATATACAATGACATGATTTTCACACTATCGGGTACTACATGTAGTATATTTATTGTATTATACTGAAACAATGTAAAGTAAACACTCTTATATTTGGATGTTAAAGGTACATGCCCACGCAGTAGGCACAAACTGTTCTTTATATCGGAGACATCATCTGAGACATGTTCTAGCAAAATAAACATTCATTCACCATTACCCACCCAGGTATTGATTGGCATTACTATGCATTTTATATTGGACGTAAAATTTCCACATTGATATCAGGGGCGATAACCGTTTTTCCTGAAAATGTTAACGGACATTACTATTTATTCTCTGTATTTATTTTGTGATGTGCAATGATCATACTTTATAATCTGTCAATACTATTATTTTTTCA
This sequence comes from Conchocele bisecta, assembly GCA_029237695.1. Taxonomy (NCBI): domain Eukaryota; kingdom Metazoa; phylum Mollusca; class Bivalvia; order Lucinida; family Thyasiridae; genus Conchocele; species Conchocele bisecta. The sequence goes on along the minus strand of CM055273.1, from coordinate 25,382,110 downwards.
CCTGACGCATTTAATTAGTATAAATAACTACATTTGCATATGAAAATGGCCTGATACTACCGCGCGTCACTATCAGTAAAATTAAATATTACTAAATGATTATATCCGTATAGCGGGCACTCGTGATTTCTACAACTGGTGGAATAGTGACACAAGTATACATTTATTTAATTCCTATAAAGAACATGTTGTACCTACTGAGTGGGCATGTACCTTTAATAAATATACCCAGTATGTTATCGAGTGAGCGGTTGTGTATGTATACGGATGTACCAATATTTCTTATAGGACACAATAGTACACCATTCACACAGCCATTCCACATATAGCATAATATTATGAACATGAGAAGGTGTTTCTTCCAGTAGTCATAGAACATAAACCGCAAGTTCCCAAGTGGCACGGTGCGGCGATGCATTTCAGAATAAAGGTTTCCAGTTGTTTGGGTCAATCCTCCATTCCCAGTATTCATATAACAATGTTTATTTGTATATAAAATATATTCCAATTATGACAATAAATACATTCTAGCATGTAATCTGTCGTTCCTTTGTCTTTGAAATGATATGATCAGGCAATGCGTATTTGACGACGGAGACTATCCCATTAATTATGGTCATGCAGCATGTATTGTCTCCGTCCGATACGAAATACGTATCTGCATGACCATAATTAATGGACGGTGACAAACTGTCATCTCGCCACACAGTATGTGTTTCAGACACGTACGATGATAGTGTAATTTTATCATAGAAATGCAATAACTGGCCGTATGTAACGTAATATCAATGTTTTAATATACATGAACGCATGTTGTTCGGTTATTTTGAAGTTAATTGGTCATATATGCGATTCCAGTGACCAAGGAACGAATTGTGCGACACATTATGTGTGTTTTAGTGACCAGGGAACATGTTCATTGGTCAGAGCAATATATTGTATTGACGAATTAACATGTTTCTGGTCTCTGCAAAACTGCTGGATGTCATCTTTGGACATGATTGTTCTTCTGTTAAACAGTACTGGTCAGAGGTGAAAAAATGACACGTTGAAAAATCAGACATTTACCTTAAGGCATCACGGGACGGTTGAAAATAGCCAACATTGACTGCGGATGACTTATAAAAATCACCGCCTCTCACAATCAGTTAAGGAGGCTCTTGCGACATACATGTATATTGAAATATACTCGCAAATGAAGTACAAATCGCGCGCCACAATAAAAATGCAGTAACCGCACCAGACGTTTCAACTATGAGGAAAATGCTGAAACAAACATTGATCATAAAGTAACGTTTCTGTAGTAATGTAAAATTACAGGATGTACAGTGAAACCTCTCTAAACCGGACACCCTGGGAAGTACCGAGGGTGTCCGGTTTATAGATGTTCCACTGTAAATAAGATACAGTGAAACCTCTCTAAACCAGACACCCGGGAGGTCCCCAGGGAATCCTGTTTAGATATGTTCCACTGTAAATCAGACATTTGACCATTCTGGGACATACTTATGTATTTTGCAATCATGAATATGCATTAGGCAAAATTAGCATACGCCTGTAGGCGGACGAACCGTCCTATAAATAATCATAGTACGTAGGGGAAACTACACTGGATGCACATGTTTAAAGGTACATGCCCACTCAGTAGGCACAAAATGTTTGTATAGGGATTAGATAAGTGCATACTTATGTCACTATTCCACCAGTTCTAAACATTACGAGAGCCTGCTATACAGATATAATCATTTAGTAATATTTATTTTACTGACAGTGACTCACGGTGGTATCAGTCTATTTTCATATGCAAATGAGACGTGATATTTTTTAATTAGTTATACTAATTAAATGTGTCACCGGGAAAAATATATTTTTCGCCAGATTATAAAGTATGATCATTGTACATAACACAATAAAAATACAAATAATAGATAGTAATGTCGTTGACATTTTACGGAAACGCGGTTATCGCCCTGATATCAGTTTGAAAATTTACGTCTGATATAAAATGTATAATTATGTCAAACAATACATGGGGTAATGATAAAGTAATGTTTTTTTTTTGCCAGAAAATGTCTCCGATATACTGGTAAATAACATGTTGTGCCTCCTGAGTGGGCATGCACCTTTAATAATATGGTTAATATGTTTTGTTTGAGAGGCTTAAACAGTTGAGACTTTAACATATTTCAATTTATATCCTATCTACAGTGACATCTTAGACTAAAATATTGCTTGTGCATTAGTATGTAATATTATATATTATGTATTTGCATATTGATATATATTTCAATACAAATGATTGAAGCGACACAAAGAGCACAACTTATACACAAATTATAAGGTTACTGCTACATGTATACATTGTTGAAAACAATAAATACAATAACCTGCGGTTATATCTATATTTAAAGTATGCCATGTTAGACACATACTAACAATACGTATATAAACATTTTAACCTAAGCTTATGGTGATCATCAAAGGTATATATTTATTTGTATATATATATATATTCCTTTCCCTTTCTTTATTTTAGAGCAGTGTAATCTATTTTATGTCACATATGTACTTTTTATTTTACTGTAGATAATATATGGTATCCATGGCCTAGTAAGTCCAAAGGATGAGTCGATACAGTTTTTCAAATTGTTGTACAATCTGGCCACCCCATTAACGGACAGATGATATTTTTTGTTTGGATTATGTGGCCCAGTATATAGTTTGGCTCACTAGATGTTAGATTCGTTTGAAAAAGTGTCCTTAAGTATAGTATTCGATAGGTTTACTCGGTTGTTTAATGCAAAATAGTCTGCCGTATTGGTAGCCAGAGATACCAATTTAGATTCTGGACATGTATCAAATACAACCTGAGACAACTCCTCCATTTCTGCAGCACATACAGATGCATGTTTCCACTTTAGATAATTTGTCAGAGTATGCAGAACTACTGCATCCGGTAATGCAACTGAACTGGCCAAGTTGTCCTTAATAAGTGACTTTGCCTCATCCATACTGTACGCGTGCATACAGAGAAATGTGAGCATAATCTGTCTGGGTTTATTTGAGTAATGTTTGAGGTCCTAAGGGAAACTTATTTCTTTCTATTATAAGTAAAGTCACGTGCAGGCAGCGGTCCGAGATCGCATGTTAACATGATCACCGGTACTATTACTGTTTTGTATATTAGTGTTGTTGTTTACGTCATGTATGCGACTATACTTGCTTGACAGTGCTACTTCACTAAACAGTATGTTTATAATGTTATTGGTAATTGCATTACGATTGTTTTCAGCCAAAAGTTCTTCTTTACCCTTAAATATATCTAAGGAAAGCTGATCACATCTTTCTTGTAGTAAATTAATCGTGTAATCTCCCAGTTATTCAGTCATTTTTCTGTAATTCGGTGTTAAGGCGAAACATTGATTGCTCTGCTTGCTGTTAGTAGTGCGAGCTGGATTTATTTTCAGTTTGTAGCTTAGTTAGAACCTCCAATCTGTGGAGTTTTTGCTGATGTCGCGATTCTCTTAACTAATGAGTTCAGTTATTGATCTGATCCTCTAGCTGCTTAATTACACTTGCCAGAGTCATCGTTATGTTTCTTAGTAATATAGTCTAGCTTAGGGACCGAGTCGTCACTTTCAGCGGTAAATGCCGTTGAACATTTTCAAAAGTTGGATTTCGGTCTTCAGTGGGAGTTTAGTCATCACCAATAACGGTGCTAGGAGTTCTTCTCATATGTAGTGGTTCAGGACGGATGAAAGCTAATGTTCCTTTCAAGATGACCTCATCTTCATCAGAGCTTTCGTTTGATAGATTTATCACAATATTTTCAACTGGCGGATTCTCTACCGATGCCTGTGTTGTACATGGGTCAAGAGCCTGTTTTAAGTTTGTTTCAGATGATGAATGGCACAACTTTAAATCGTCCGCTGGCTCTTTCTCAGAAGACTGTATGTTTGTCACTGTTTGTTTAAGTGCTGGAAATTCATCATTGAAAAACATTTTTGATGTTTTCCCTGCCTTTGAATTGTACCAGTGGTAACACACACTGTCGCTTTGTACAGAATATTCCCAGAGATGCCCCCATCACCCTCTCCGAACAGTTCCATGTTTACAGAATTGAGCTTCTTCTTCGGTTGATCTTTAGGTACCCTGTCTGCAGGATCGTTGAACCAATTTACTCGAAATGTACTTCATATGTGGGCTTAGTTCAACTCAAGTGCCAGAAACGAGGCATGTATACGATCACGCGACGTGATACATGATTCCATACTAGCCCCATCTTCGCATAGATGCATACGGATGTCTTCGAACAAACACCCGATGGCTTTGTTGCTATTGCTGCGTTTCTTAAGTTTAGTTGGTATGATCTGTTGGGGGTATAGTAGCAACATGTGAACCATTCCCTTCTCCGACACCTCAACAGTGTCATTTTCATTGTCAAGTCGGCCATTTGAAACTTGGTCACTCGGCACGGTTTATTCACGGTTTATTCTGATCATGTACGCATGCAGGCAGGTCTGATGCAGTAATCATTAACACACATAATCAAGGTCCATGTCAATTTTATGTGGGATACATTTTCCATAATTTGTACATGTATTATCTCCGCCGATGCCCCGTTTGGGCGAGTTAACATAAACGAGGTTGGAGCGAGTTGTCCTATGGGCGAGTTGACCATGGTGAAAGTGGAAACTAACTCGGTTATTTCAGTACCACGTGGACAATTCACTATTAAGGTTGCATAAACATTTACTTATAGCAGCAACCCGCTTCGATAACGGTTCTATCCATGTCCAGTTTTTCTATTTATCGGTTTCTCCACGTGTGGATTTTTTTTCTTATACAGTGGTTGAGTCATCTTGTCACACTCATATACGTAGATTATGGTCACCTTCCAGTAGTCATTCATTTGTAGAATCAAATACAATGTAGTTGCATCATACTCCAGTGTTCATTAATTTGCAGATCGGCGTAGCGCGAGGTTGAGACACACTCGGTTGTCATACATTTCTATATTCTCATACAGCTTGGTTGGCTCTTCTGGAAACAAAAAAAAGTGCGTGAGCAGGAGTGTTGAAATCGGAAATCAACAACGAGTGACTGTAGTAAGCACCTGACAGCATTCCGGCATGACGTGTGCCTACATTAAGTCGTGCATCACAATATAGAATATACATAAACATTATCAACACCAAAAATGGCTATATATTACGACGGTAAATGTTTGTGTCAGTTACATAAATAGTGCACACAAATCCTACACCATTATGCTATCGTCTTACTATTTTATTGTTTTTAGTTCAGTGATTATGAATTTAATCATTATATCTATTGTAGAACTTATAAAACAGCATATTGTACCAACTAACTATCGAGTTGATGATATACTCAGCAAAACTAATAAAACACTATAAGAAGTATATGTACAACATTGTTATTAGTATGCAATTGAGCAAGCTGTAGCCATTTATCAGGTAAATAGCGAGTTTTTATTGGTCGAATATGTACGACTGATAACATACATGTAATGTCTAGAAATTCCGAAGAAATTCCGCGCAAATCAGACAATTTTCCGAAGTAATTCTGATCCGGAGTATTGGCCAAAGGATTCCGCTCAAAAATCTTCGGAATTTCGAACATGAAAATCAGATTTCAGTCTATTTAATGTTTTTTTCTGCATATTTTCCGATATTAGAGAGGAGAACTTTCCAAATTATGTCCGATGAAAACTTTCCAAAATATTTCCAATGAAACAAATTTCTGATTTGTTCCGACCAAAGTAAGCACAATCGGACAATTTTCCGAAGAAATTACTATTCGGACTATTTGTCCAAAGATTCTGCGCAATATCATTACGCAAACACGTCTTATTTGGAATTAATAAATCACTGAACTACTTTCGGCAAGGGAGATAATCAATATGCACCACTTTATGTACATGATGTATGGGAACAATATACACTACTGTATGGGAACTATTTTCATTAGTTGATATAGTTTAAATCTATCTCCTGTGATATATAATGATACATTATTGTGTTATGTTATGGATACAGTTGTTTCAGTAGCGTAACGCTGTAAAGGTATCGTTGAAGACGGAGTCGCAACTAATTTAATATTTTTTACGTTAAAATATTTAAGTAATACTGATAGTAACCATCGTAAATGGTACAATAGTCGTGAGGTTAAGGTCGCCGACTTTTATGATTGAATTACCGATTCCCGAAAGGGTCGGGGGTTCAAACCTCGACTTGGTATATAATGGTTTTCCATTAATTTTGTGATTTTAATAATTTTTTACTGTCCCAAAATATATTTATTTGGCTGTCACAATTAATATTGCATTCAATTTTGGCTCTTTTAGAATAAGCTAACTTTTCGTACAGCAAACATTTTGTTTATGAATTTGAAATAATTAATGTTCTCCATCTGATAATAACACTGTTCGAACTGCGCCTGTGGCTATCACGACCAGAATTCACTGGCAGCAAACACAGTAGCCTTCGGCGTCTATTTATTAAATTAGTATTTTTTATTTGATTTGAATTCCGCGTGAGCACTGAACTTTGTGTCAACACATTTACGGAAAACACATATCGGCGTAATCCGGCGATATATTTTGTGTCAATTTCCAACACCATTTACGGAAAATATTACAGACTTTTTAAAACAATATCGGCAAAATTAAATACGGTGATAGAATTTTGGTCAACTTTTCAAAACCATTTTACATAAAATATTACTGATTTTGTAAAAACAATATCGGCGAAGGTGTACTGAACAACTTAAAATATGTGTCACGTTTTTAACATTTTTTTTAAATAACCAGCCGTCTAATAGATCTGCGTATAATCGAGAGTGTATTGTCTCTGAGAGCGAGGTGTGGGTACACATCAAAACCACGCGTCAATTTCAAAACATTGCCTAAGGGTCAAAATTTACAGATGTGTGATGTCATCAGATCAACAACTCGTCACACTGTACGCGTTATCGATTTTTTCCACACAAAGTCACACGTGTATTTATAATTAGATGTTTGGGTACATATTATCATGATTAGCACACCGTCTCACGAAGCGGGGGCTACTCAGGGAATGGGATCACGTGGTCTATTTTTTACACTGGATTAATGGCGGCCCCCATGAGGTCTCGGGAAAATCTTATTGTTCATCAATACGACTGTGGTTTCTTGCTTTTAATGATGACCATGTTCCGACCGTTAACACTTATTTAGCAGCATTACCTATGTAGTTAGTCTGAACATTCTGCAGAGAAATTTGAATCGGACGGAATCGAACGTTGTTTAAACTTGGTCCGGTTTATATGCAAAAGTCAAAATATGAACTGAAAATGGCGCTTTGTGTGACAGAAATCCGTACGCGGACGAATACAAAAAAATGTTTTGTTATAAATATCACATATAGCGAAACAACGATAGCATCTATTGTTTTAATAATATGCATACATATTGTAATTAATGTTTAATAGCGATATACTTATGAATAATATACTATAATACTGTTTATACTCCAGCACTATGTTTGAAGGCTGTGTGATTTGACTCAAAATAAGCTGGATCAGTTAATACTTATATTCATACGCTTCATGAGAACATCAACAGATTCAAAATATACAAATATTACTTAAAGGATTACCGATATGATACATTTTAATAATACAAATATTTAAAATACACATTACAATCGCTTACAACATACTTTATTGATCGAAAATAGTCACTGCATTGTGGCCTATTTGACCGCATTACCTATTGCACGGGTACCTCACTAGTTTATGTAGGTAACTGGGGGTGTAGTGGGGTACGCTTGCTAATACAATGTTTGCGTAATGATGCTCCGGAATTCCGAAATATATTCAGAAGAAAGCAAACTCGGACAATTTTCCGAAGAAACTCCGATCTTCAGAATACGCTTCGGAAATCCGAAATATATTCCGAAGCAAGCAAAATCGGACAATTTTCCAATGACAGCATATTTCTTTGGACAATTTTCCGATACAACAAGAGCATCTTGCGCATCGGCCGTCTGATGAGTGTTTATACTGATCGCCATTCAAACACCAATATCCAGATTACATTTCAATTGACTGTTGATCATTCAGCACGAGTGTGGCAGCTGATCACGATCGACATGGATTATAACTGAAATAATCCAGGTTTTGTCACGTCGAAGCCGAACAAATAAGAGCTGTCAGAGGACAAGGAAGCATGTCAGGTTGTATTGGTCTATACTATATGGCGCATAGATAGGGAGGAACGGATAAAAATCTGAACAACATATTTGAAATTTGAAGACTGACACCATAGGGGGTATAGCATAAAGATGCATAGAAGGCGCGCAACAAATGGAAGCATTATCGCCATAAATTATATGATAGCTGAATTAAATACTAAGAAAACATGAACATCGAAATATATTTTATAATAGATAAATAATGACAATACAAACCACATGTAGCAAACCTCATCCAAAAATTACAATCCGATCAAAATGTATGCGCAAGGATTCATAACAGTAATCTTTATGAGTTTTATGTAAATTGTTTCCAACAAATTTTAACAAGATGGCCATGATGGCCCTATATCCCTCAGCTGTTTAATGTCACAAAAATCAAGCAAATACTGGTATGTAAATTTGCCACTACATATACATCAAAATAAGCCCATGACAGGCACAAAATGTCAATGCGACAAACTTGAGAAGTCACCAGGGTAGGAGTTGTCTCACGATATGTACAGATATATTTTAAATAACTTTGAGAGGTTTGGAGACCACAACAGGATGCTTCCAGCCTGCTTTTTATTGCAATCCTTAGATGTTATGTATTATATAACCATATTAAGTTGACCCACTTTTTGACCCCCGGGCCATTCCCATTTTTGACCCAGAGGTCACAATTTTAACAGCTTTGAAAAAGCATTGTACATCGATCATTCCAGTCAAGTTTCGTTGAAATCGGTCCGGTGGTTCGTGAGAAGATTTTATAAGAATTTATGCTATTTTTAGACGTCGGCCATCTTGGATTAACGACGACCGCCATTTTAACAAAACTGAAAAGGATTTACCAATGAACCATAACTGCGAAGTTTGGCCACCAAGGGCCAAGCGGTTTGTATGAAGAAGACATTTGAAATCTCTAATAAAAGAACGACCTTTTGACCTTTCGGTGGCCATCTTAGATGATGTAATCATCCGATTCGTTGAAAACAGCACCACAGCGATCGCCTCATCGATACCTATGATTTGATATAGTATAAGACCATATTCCGTCAAAAAAGAAAGTTGACACCTATTTGACCCAGGGGTCACCATTTTAACAAATTTGAAAAAGCATTGTACATCGATCATTTCTGCCAAGTTTGATAGAAACGGTCTGGTCGTTCGTGAGAAGAAGATTTTTTAAAATGTTGTACTATTTTTAGACGGTCGCCATCTTGGATTGACGATGACCGCCATTTTAACAAAAATGAAAATGCTTTACCAATGGACCATAATTGCGAAGTTTGCTACCAATGGCCAAGCGGTTTGTATGAAGAAGACGTTTGAAATCTCTAATAAAAGAACGACCTTTTGACCGTTCGGTGGCCATCTTGGATGATGTAATCATCTGATATCGACAAAAAATGATCCTAAGTGATCGTTTCGTCCATACCTTCGAAATGATATATGACATGACCATATTCGGTCAAATGTGAAATTTGACCCCTACTTGACCCCTCCTGCTCCGCCCATTTTTGACCCGCGGGCCGCCATTTGGCGGAATCTGAAACATCGTTAACTATCGTTAATTCATATCAAGCTTCGTCGAAATCGGTCTGGCGGTTTGTGAGAAGAAGATTTTTTGAGAAATTCACCTATTTTCCAACGGCGGCCATCTTGGATTTCGCGATAACGATCATTTTATCAAAGATGAATCTGAACCAGCGTTAACTATCGATTATTAATACCAAGTTTCGTAAAGAACGGCCTGGCAGTTCGCGAGAAGGAGATTTTTTTAAGAATTTGACCTACTTTTCCACAGCGACTAATTTGATTTCGCGATTAACACCATTTAAACAAAAATGAAAAGGCTTTCAAGACCCAATGACCATAACGACCTATTGACCTTTCGGCGGCCATCTTGGACGACATGACCATCCAATTTCGACAACAAATGTACCGATCGCCTCTTTGATACATTCGATTTGATACAGACATGACCATATTCGGTCAAAAATAAAATTTGACCCCACGGGCCACGCCCATTTTTGACCCCGGGGTCACCATTTTAACAACTTGGAAAGAGCAATGAACATCGATCATTCCTACCAAGTTTCGTCGAAATCCGGCTAGCGGTTCATGATAAGAAGATTTTTTAAGAATTTATGCTATTGTTAGACGGCGGCCATATTGGATTAGCGATGACCTCCATTTTAACAAATCTGAAAATGCTTCACCCATGGACATGATGGACCATAACTTTTAAGTTTGGCTACCATGGGCCAAGCGGTTCATGTGAAGAATAATTTTGAAATCTCTAATAAAAGAACGATCTTTTGACCTTTCGGCTGCCATTTGGGATGACATAATCATCCGATTTCGACAAGTAAATGCACCACAGTGATCACCTCGTTGATACCTTCGACTTGATATATGACATGACCATATTTGGTAAAGAACACAATTTGACCCCACGGGCCACGCCCATTTTTGACCCCGGGGTCACCACTTTAACAACTTTGAAAGAGCAATGAACATCGATCATTCCTACCAAGTTTTGTCGAAATCCGGCTAGCGGTTCATGATAAGAAGATTTTTTTAAGAATTTATGCTATTGTTAGACGGCGGCCATCTTGGATTAGCGATGACCACGCCCATTTTTGACCCAGGGGTCACCATTTTAACAGCTTTGTAAGAGCATTGTACCTTGATAACTACTACCAAGTTGTGTTGTAATCCGGTTGGCGGTTCTTGAGAAGATCCATCTTGGATTTAGTAATGAATTTTATAATCCCCATACCATGACCATGAATTTTGGTGACTATAGGCCCAATGGTTACTGAGGAGAAGACGTTTGAAAATGTTCATGGACGACGGACGACAGACGGACGGACACATTGCGATAACAATAGCTCACATTAGCTTCGTCCAGGTGAGCTGAAAATCGATCAGACCACACAAAAGTACGTTGGTTCTCAGATATCGGCGCATCAGAAAATTCCCTGCGCGTTGAGCCGTTTATTCTCATAAATAAAATCGTGCTGTAAATTTGCCACACGATCAATAACAAATTACCATGCAAAAATGTTAAATTATATCATGTCTGACGAAAATCCGGTAATTGTACAAGTCTAAAGAGATTATAGTAACGTTATAAAACGTATACAGGGGTCCTACCAATTATCCGGACAATCAATTTATCGATCAAAATAGCTGTTAATTAAACGCATTCATTTGATCCGATTTTGCAACGAACACATCTAAGTCACTAAGGTGCTTGCTGTTGCCATGCCAGTGTGAATAATATATCGCCAAGGTAAACATTTTAGTAAAATTTGCTGAAAACATTGCCCCAACTATGTCCACAAGGAATGCGAAAATGTATCATGATAGAAAAAGAACGAAGAGCTACTTATTAAAAAACAAATAATAATTGTTTCAAGGCCAAATCGCCCCAAGCCATTTCGGACCCAAGCCATTACACACCATTTCGCACCCATATTAATTCGTGGATAAAATCGACAGGTGCGAAAACACCCGTGTACGAAACGATCATTACCGCGGATTTTCCACCAAATTATGAAGAGCTCAATCGAGTGCGCCCATTACGTCATTGCAGAGTTGTACTATAAATACAATCAATTTTATAAATACGATGTTTTCCAAGAAGCGAATGGTGATTGTTTTTTCTGCAAAACAACACAATGCTGTTTATATTTGTTTTCAGGCGATAAAATTATGATTTGAAGGTGAGAATACAAGTTATAAGACGGTTATACATTTGTCCGGATAATTGATTGTCGATGTTAATTTTGGGGCAATCTTACGACTGATGATCTCACCCAATTTTAAGTGAGAAAGATGGCACAGTTTGCTCAATAGTTTGCATGCGTTGAGAAAGCAAGAACCGACGATTGTTCTGTGAAAATGTTATGCCCGAAGCTGCTATTTTAAGAAAAATATCATAAAAAAACAGCCATTTTTGTCTAACAAACAAAATAGATTTTAAAAAATCTACTCTCCGGCATCACATTCGGCAAACCCCATGTTTGAGTACCAACATACATGTACATTTTTATGGCCTAAGAAAAAAAATGTTTTCAATTTATATGAAAATAAATTAAAAAAACATTACGTTCTTTTCTTTTATTTCATCCTAAATTATCAAGTTCATCTAATAAGATAACAAGAAAAAAATAGTTATAAAAACAGATTGTTCATTGATGATATGATAGTGGAATGCACATGTTTGTGACTGTGACAGAAAAAATGTGACTTATTGGATTTGTGACCAGTGTAGCTCTTGATCAAATAGCTCACTCATGTAGCCTAATAGCAAGCAATATATATCATTATTAGTTTACAGTTACAAATCCCATTTGAGTTTAATTTTTTTCCAGTTTTGTTTTTTGCCAGATCCCTGGTGCTCGACAAGCGCGAGTGTCATTTCGATAACTGTGCACATTTTGACTTTCAATTAATTGTGTCACTTATACTTAGTTTCGCGTAAGCCAGCGTGTATTAGGTATTTATTCATTCGTTGTGGCAATACTGCACCGATAATCATGGATCTATTGACTTTATATCGTAACTTTAAACACAAATTACTGATGTTCAATATAGTATGGCACCATTATCTACATATTGTTGAGCACGATTGTTGAGCACGACTGGCATTTTGACATATATGCACAACATACATGCTTATTATAACTATTTGTACGCAGTTGTCACATTAAATCGCTAATCCCAAGTCTAGCAAATGTTTGTGTCATTGACGGTGTCATATTGGCTCAGTGAATGACGTAACCGTACATGTACCTTAGAAGTTCATCTTCCTTCTGGCATGTTATTTTCTCGCACTACTTGGTGTATTTACAGTAGATTGTTTTAGTATTTGTTTTGTCTCTTGATGGTTATTGTTCCCCGTTCCATTAACTTTTGCTTTTAAGCCAAAGCCCATATAATTCAGTGTTTTTGTATCTTGGATTGTCACACTTATACTGGCGAGTAATGGTTAGAAATGTTAGGTCAGGTCAGGTTAATTACCTTCGACACGATATTTTTATACCGAATACTCATAACTTACAATAACTAGTTTTACTTATGCAGCATACACAATGAATATAATAGAGATTTTCCGATTGAAACAAAAAGTCCTCATGATGAGACACTGTCCAATAGTTCTCAAGCAGCATGGAAGGCGAGTAACACAAATTGGTGGGGCCCTCGTCAGCGTCCACCGAGCCTCCCAGCCCTATTTCAGACTCCAATTTTGTCATAATTTATCATAATTTATCATAATTTCTCATAATTGTGCAAAATAATAATTCGGAATTTTACAATTTCGAAATATGATACCCACATTGGGTTAGAGAGGGGTTTTCTCATTTGACAGCGATCAAAACTTGGAAGGTTTTCGATAAATTCGCCCACACTCGCCTCCATAGTTATGGGGTTCCGCGGTAATGAAGTTATACCCTATTAGAGATAAGAATCCATTGGTTATACTCAGTATATACAGCAATCTGCCATACATTTTTTAAAAATAAAATAACCTGTTATAAATATCCACAATTTACACATTAGAGATAAGAAATCCATAAGTTATACTCAGTATATGTAATCACACAATGGATGACTTGATCGAAGAGCTTCTTGCGGGCCGCATGTCCATGGATGACACGATGACAGACGAGAGGGCATCGAGTTCTCCAAAAACTCCCACAGGGGGAATACATCCTGAAACTCAAGTATTTACGACAACAGGATGAGGGAGATTGGGTGGTCGAAGAAAAAAGAAAAGCGTAAGGGCCAATGCGTTGTAAACATTAACAGTGACACAAAGCCGGGCGCTCTGAGCGGGATCGATAGACCATAATACCAGAATGCCTACCCCGTTACCGCTGTTGTCTATGGGCTGTATCCAATAAAAGACCCAGATCCTGCCAACTTTGCTCCGCTAAGAGATGGCGACCTCAACCGCGTTGCCCAGAGAGTGGTGGATCACTTTGAAAGTGCATTCAGGGGCCAGGAGCTCACTACCACGAGGCGACAGAAAATCCAGCAGTGGGAGGACAGGGTCCATGAACCGGGTGCGACATTTGGCGACGTGGCTGAGTTACCTGAATGGTGGTGGGGCAGTGGTAAAACTACGAGAGCCATCGAACTGTTCTGGGTACGAGAGCCGATAGTGTTTACCCCGACACATCGTCTGGTCAAGGAGATGCGGGTTCGTCGTGTCAAAGCCCAGACCTATCACAGCTTCTTCCGATGGAGCGGACATAATGAATGGATGCCCGACCGGATGGGTCAAAGGTTCATCCCCCGTGTGATCATCTGGGACGAGGTTTGCAATGTGCCCAAGCACATCCTAAAGACGTTCCAGGACTTGCTGGATCAACGTGGGGTTCAAGTCATCTGCTGTGGTGATCACGGTCAACCTCCACCGATCGTGGGAAAGATGCCACACGTCTGGCTGCAGCAAAAAGTAGATTACTACGAAGAGGTCGAAGTAGACCATAGGGTGAAAGACGAAGCCCTCAAGGCCATGAAGAGGCGCATCCGTCTTCAGCCAGACATAGTCCAATTCAATGAGATGCGCAAGGCTCTGCCCATCTGCCTGGGATGGGCCTGGTTTTGGAGCAGTGTAGGCCCTGTGAAATAATCTTCACCAGCCGTCAGATGGTACGCGACCTGACGCAGAAGTTGTTGCTGAAAAGGCATACGGAGCAATTCCCAGACACACCGGTGCCTGTTATCTACCACCCCAAAGACAGTCGGAAGCAGAACATCCTTGTGACAATTCCTGGTACAGGCAACAAGGAAGAGCTTGTCCTGAATGATGTCGTCTATGTCACCATTGAGGCTGCAGAGGCTGCCACCAGGGGCGATGATTGGCGCCTCGGTTATGCCCTTACGGTTCACTCGAGCCAGGGCCTCATTATCCACGACCCACAAAAGGTCTGAATGATCGACGACTTCATCGAGTGGTCCAACCTTGCTTACCCCGCCGTCTCAAGATTAGAGTACCTGAGCCAGCTCTAGCTGGTCGCATGTCCACCAGTTGAGGTCAAGCAGCCCCCCGAGCAAGATATTAGAAAGTATGTCAGAGAAAGCTGGTGGCCTACAAGCATTATGCTCAGGCCAACGGTCTCCAGGGGTTCAACCTCAATGTCGACCACATCCTCGCACTCAAAGACGGTCAGAAGAACAGCTGCGCAGCATGCAACATCGAGTTGCACTGGGCGTACCAGCCCAAAGACACACAGCAATTCAGTGTCGACCGGTTGGAAAACAGCAAGGGACACTGCAGAGGTAACGTGCGGCTGACCTGTCTTGAGTGTAACCGAAACAGAGGGCCGCAGCGCTCAGTGAATGAGAACACCATCCGGAGACAGTTGGGTGTCAGAAGGCACCGCAAGAAGTTCTTCGCGAACAAACCCGCGCGATGGACCATCATCCAAATAGTAGAGCACGGGCTCATCGGGTTTGGTAATATATCGATTCAGATGATATATATTGAGAGACCACACGGGATCAGTCGCGCGGCGGCGACCACCCTCGAGCTCTCCCGGTTGATAGAGGTACCGGACGCCAAAATCCGATGGAAGCCGTTTCTCCGTTAAACCAACGGGTCGTCCGCGCGAGACGGCAGATGGTTTGTGCGTCACCTTTTTTGCATTCATGGCATCTACGGACTTCTTACCGATAAATCTGGTCACCTCGCCGTTCAGTGCAGAGACCACGGCGAGCAGCCTGGTTACCCACTCGGTCGATCGCGTATGAGGGTCTACAAGCTCTTTGACATTTGGTGTCCGAACAACCTCTCAGCCAGGGTTCGATTGAACCGCTCCACGATCCCCTGGTCCCGGTGGATGTCGACGCGGCCGCGTCTGACAGGAACGTCGTGTTTAGTCAACAGCTGAGAGACCGCGCACATGAACTCGCGGCCGGGATAGACCTGGAGAAGATTGGGCCATTTGAGAGGAATCCTCTTATATATTCGGGAAAGAGCCTCGGCCACCTCCTTGGACTCCTTCGTGGTCAGTGGCTCAGCCCACCTATAGCGACTCGCTACGTCAACGATTGTCAGTGCGTACTGTACGTCTTGCGACCGACGCGATCGTGAGGGAGAAACAGGAGGTCTGCTTGGTGGACTTCGTTCGGCACCGGCACGTCGAATTTCGGCCGCGGAATATTGTGAGGCGCTGGCAAATAGATCTGCCAGATGGCCTGCTTCTTGAGCCATTCCTTGGCTGCGTTTTCGGAAACCTTGGTCGCCGCCGAGTGGTTTTTGATGGCCGCAAGTCCCTTCCAGTAGCCGCGGGGGCTGTAGTACGTGTTCGCTAGCTTGCGCGCTAGGCGAACCGATTGTTTTCTTGCGCGTGTCCATCGTATGCGAGGTATTCTAGTAGGTCGAACAGTCTCCAACATGCCTTCGCCAGACCGTCCGGTAACTGCGTCGTCAATAATAAACCTTTGTTGGAAGATTCGCTGCAGCTGCCTTTCAATCTCCGATTGCTCTGAAGGAACTCTGAGGAATCTAACATCCGCTTTGCGAAAAGGGTGGCAGTATTTTTCGTCCTCGCGCCACTTCTCTAGAGAGTCTTGGGCCAGACTGATGTAGCCTATATCGATCAAAGCGTAATAAAGCTCGTCAACTAACATCGTTCTATATATATATGTCAATTTTTTTTTTAATTATTGCTTATTGCTTTTCCAATATAGTAGCTGACGAGACCCGTCGCAACCATTACCACGACGACGAACGCGATCTCGCGGTCTTTTTGGGCCTCTGATGGTACATATAAATCTGAAATTTGGGGCTCGGGATCCAACGGTGCGAGAATTTTCTGCGGATATGCCAGAGCGTACTCGCGGTTGGCTTCTTCAACGTTCAGGGAAGTTTGCGCGGCGTGATTCTCGCGGCGAAGCTCTTCGTTGACCCAATCCACATGGGCGGCTCGTTTTTGTGACAAGGCTTCCTTTGCGCTCTGCAATTGTTCTTCAGCTCAATCGTGACGCTTGCGCTCCTCATCTGCGTGCGAGTTTTTCAGTTTCGAGAAGAAAACTTTGCCACCGGTGAACGCAAATGCGTTCGCCACCGCACCACCTATTATCATTGCGATCGCAGACATTATTTCCATATATTAGCAGGTAGAATTCCAGCTTTAACTAGATAATCTGGGGTCCCAACTGCGGCCGCTACATCTGAGGTCACGAGACCTACATCTCTCGCAGTTATGTCCAACTTGGGAGCGGGCCCTCCGAAGGCCATCTTTGATAGTCGAGCAAACCCAATACTGAGACCCGATATCACCACGGCGTGATAAACCGCATTCATTATCATTTTACCATCGTATTCAGCCATTACATTTATTGCATATAAAAGAGTCGCGATCAATGTTTAAATGGGGCGCAATCGGTTTCGTAACTTTCTTCGGAACCGCCCCCAACACTGTTGGGGTTGTCTCGAAAGGTAGTTCCACACACACACGGAGCCCACAACTGCCAGACCACCACCAACAACCCACGGGATGATCCAGGTAGGAGCTACAGCAATCCATGATTGCACTTCCTGCGGAGATTAAACCGCAGCTGTCTTCGGGTGTTTTGCTGTTGTGCAATCGGAGATTGCTGCCCCCAACTTCACAGGAGCTGGAATAAATAACGACTCTTTGGCCTCTCGAAGCTCGGCGAGTATTTTATGTTGTTTAGCTTTTCGGGTGGCAGCCGCTGCTCGCCCAGCTGCCTGTCTTTTTGGGTATTTGTGTCGTGCAATCGGAGATAGTTCCCCCAACTCCAATGCTAGATTGGGGCTCCTGAGCTGGAGCGGAGTTGGAAGTGCAATCTGTTCCGTCACTCTCGCAGGTGCTTGTACAGTTGCGTCTTGTATCATCATTTTCTGAGCTTATAGTTCGTGGGGATATATGTCCAAATTAACAGTGCTTAGCCGTGGTCAACGCGGTCGTCAGCGGAGCTAAGTACATTCCAAACGTGTGATAAATTGAGCAGCAGGCTGTTCTAAGAGTGTGTCCTACAAAAGGGTCAGTCTCTAAATCGCCAATCAACCCCGCAGATATAGGGAGAATTGCACTGACAGTGGTAGCGAACAAATGAATAGCCGCCGACCCAAGAGTTTTCGTCATCTCTTCCCCCAATTTAGATTCGTATCGCGCATACATTTTATCAACCTCGACATCTGACATTTTATCCACCTGACAAACTGAGAGACGCCTACCGAAATACTGCTCCGATTGTCCCCCAGCAACCAGCGCAGCTAGCCGCTCGCGTCGTGTTTTCATTCGTATCGGCAGTCGTGTCGGCAATCGTGTCGGTTCATACAGGTACAGTCGTGTCGACAGTTGACACGACTGTCACTTCCATTAGCTGATAGAGAAGTTCGTCGCAGTTCATTATTTTATTTTTAATAATTAGTACTATTCTGACTAGTCTCAAAAGTCTAACATATTGCCAAGCGCACCATCCGATACTTATGATCGCACGTTATGCTCGCAACAAAGCAATACTTGCTAAACAATTATTAATCGGAGCAACAAATTGATTCCCACATTGTTAACTATTGTTCAGCATTTGTTCAACATTTGTTCATCATTGTTCAGTAATTGCTCAGCATTGTTCAGCATCGTTAAGCATTGTTAAGTATTTGTTAAACATTGTTCAGAAATTGCTCAGCATTGTTAAGCATTGTTAAGCATTTGCTCAGCAGTTACTAATGAGCGTTAAGCAATTGCTGAGAAAATACTTATTACTTTGTAAGCAGTTGGCTGATCAGTCTTTAGCAGAAGCTTGGCGTGCTTAGTTTCCGAAAGCATCTGTCGAACCTCCAGGCGCTTCTCGCGCGTTGGGATAACGTCGTTCTCTCGAAGGACGGCGTTGTACTTCTGAGTGGAGATCCATACGCTTTGCCCCGCATGCCGGCCCGAAAATGCGAGCTCGGAGAGCATGTCATTCTTTTGGTCATCGCCGCCTTGGCCGAGCAGTCGTCAATCACGCATAGGGTGGGCTCGCCCTGGAATCTTTGGTATAAACCACGCAGCCAATCGTAAGGCATATCGCCGAGGTCAACGACGTATACCTCAGGGTCGGTCCATATCCACGGCGCCGCTGATAAGTCTCGTTGAGGCGCACAGTGGGACGCAGGATCACAATGTGTCGAAAGGCATCGCGGTAGGACCCCTCGAGCAAGTCGAGGAAAAAAACCGTTTGTCCGCATCATGTCTGCCCACATATTATGGATGAGTGGGCATCACAAACTTTATTTGATGTAAAACCCAGAGGTTTAGTAGAGTGCTAAGACGTATCGACCATCTTCAATGTTGAGTTGTGCGTCTGTGATTATATATAAGTACACGTTCAATGGCCCAGCTCCATCCGCCTCTTTGGTTATCTGGATCGTCACACCCTCGCTAGCATTCTCAACTTGGCGTCCACTACCGTGCATTTGGTCATCGTCTCTGGCTCGCATGTCTAGCCATAACGCGTATTTGGTAGTCAGGAACTGCGCGAGGGAGACGTCCGAGAGCTACAGGTCTTTGGCAACCGCGGCAACCTCCGGGGAGCGCTTAGAGCCGGCAGCAAACTGCTTTCAGGCTTCGTCCTGGCTGGTGCACGCGAAGGCCATGACTGTAGAGTTGATTGGGGACTCCCTCGATCGTCACCTCTGCCTTTGCGATGTTGGGGTTATAAAATGTGTCGCCCCGAGCGCGAACCGACCCTCCTCGAACAGCATCAGTATACCTTTCATCGAACGGGCGGGTGCGTTGACATTAATATTCCACAATGTGTCGCTTTTATCTTTCGTCATCTTGCGGTGGCGAAGAACTCGGTCGTAAAGTATTGCAACGCGCCCGGCGTACTGTGTTCTGATCAAACGCGCGAGTTCGGGCATCGTGACCATGTCGTACTCCAAGGAACCATTATCGATCGCATACGTCGATGCCATGTCGGTGGCTATGAAAACTCGGCCGTAGTCGTTGAACGTTAGTTCGTATTCGAGGCGGTCAGCCAAAGCGCTCTGATAGTAGGGCATGTGACTCTCCAGCAACTCAAAGTCGAGCGAGATGTAGAAGCGGTTGCCGTAAGCGGCCGCGATCGCGTTGTCCCCAGGGTTGTTATCTGCCGCCTTGTTACCAGCCCAGATTCTAAGTCTGGTTAAGTTCTTATTTTTGCTGGTGTCAATACCCTGATAGACCGCATTTTCGCGCTCTTGCACCGTCTTCCAAAGGTCTAGATAGCAATGGTAGACGTCGCTGTCGTCGATCGACATCACCTCATTACCAGAAATATTTAGCATGGTCTTCTTGATGATGGCGCGACCCAGGTTCTGAACGACGGTTCGGTCCGCGTCCTTCGATGTCAGCGAAATGGTGAAAGCGAGGCGAACAGTCCCCGGCACAATGACGTCGCTAGCTCCGAGGTTGGGGAAGCGGGCCAAGAGCTGCTGGTTCTGGTCGACCGTCGATGGGTTGTTCGTAATAACGACGCTCTGTCTCACGCCTTTCGCCCTGAGGGGCTCCCGCAGTGTGCGGTATGGATTGAGTTTGCGGCCGTATTGACTCGAAGACATAATTCAGTGAAACTAAGTAACTCTATTAAACCCGTATGGTTTTTTCTTTAATACATCGTTAAAGATCGCTGATTACGATATTTGCATGAAATAATTCGGCCGAGACGATTACATCGAGGATGACATCGACGACGTCATCGAGGATGATGACGAAACGCCCTTTATAGACGCGATAGGGAATTCACCCGGCTAGGAAATAGTCTAAGTCAGGAATTACTCAAGTCAGCTGTATACGACTTCTACAACAATTTGGCAGAACAAGGTGTCAAATCTCCCACTCGTCAATATATAAAGACCGGAAAACCCCTAGCGCTGAGCACCATTGGCGGAAACCGGGGCGGTGGCCAAATCATAAGGAGCGAACTAGGATTCCCAGATTGGAAGAGGGGTAAAACAATTATGCCGGCCCGCGAGGCCCTACATTCTACCGACGAAACGATGGCGAAGACGGCCGCCGCGTTAGAAACTGTCGATCTCAGCGAGGTCCCTCGAGTAGCCACCGACGCTATTCGCACAATGGAGATCAGCGAAAGCGAGCTAGACGAAATACTCAGCACGATGGATGACCCACCGTTACCTATTCGCGAACTCCGGGGACTCGATAAGGCTCTACAAACGGTCCGGGGCGAACTGGTTCTTAACCTCTCCAAACTCACAGCGCTGGATGAACATATCACACTAGAAGAAAGAAAACTTGGGGAAGCCCGTGGCGACAGAGAATCTACCGAGCGGATCACCGAACGCCTGCGGTCGTTGCGGGATGAAAGAGAAGCTCGCTTGGAGGCAGCATCGGCTTTCCGTGAGGCTCTCCGCACCCAAATAAGTCGGATCCGCGAAACAATCTCGAGGGTTCTGCACGAGGAGACGACACTCGGTGAGCGTATTCGCACTCTGTTCAGAGAGCAGGGCGTCACATTAGTAAGCATCATCACAGCTGTCGGCATGGTTATATCAACCATAGTTCTAGCTTTCACTGGCGGTGCGGTGGCTTCACCCGCGCCAGCACCCGCGCCATCCGGTTATAGCCAAAGAGTGGGCAACAAAGCATCTAAAAGCCCTCGCTAGTCTCCTGGCTAAATTAGCCGGAAAGGCGGCTGCCGCGCTGCCTGGGTTGATCGGGGGTCTCGTCTCCTACTTGTTATCTATATTATCAAAAACGGCCGGATGGTTCGCCGAGAATGCTTGAGCTTTAATTGTGGCAATCGCAGGTCTCCTACTTTTAGTCTCTCGAGAGTTCCTAAGACCAAAGCGCGAATAGTCCGATCGCCACGAGGGCGACGACGATCCCTAATTTCTCCTCCTCGTGGGATGTGACTAGTTCCTAAGGAACTGGTTGAACTTGATGAGAAACTAGTTCCTAAGGGACTTGATGGTGTGCTTCGTGGTGGGGTGGGTGCTTGCGGTTTTATGAAATCGGTTCCACTTCCAACTCCGCTCCCGGGCCTCGTGAGGGGGGGGGGGGAGCTTGATAAAACCCGTGTTCACCTTCCCGTTGTGGCCGATTTTTTGATTGACGGTGGCGACTACGATCTGATTATTGTAACCGTAATCCGGGTCGTCTCGTTGTATCATATTGCTCGGCGCCATATAAATACCTATTCCAAATACATAGTCTACTGGGGTGTGGGCATTCTGCAAAACGTCTTGATACTGTTTGATCGCCGCCGGGAGGTCCACTTTAGCTGAGATGGCGTCCTCTTCATTTGAAAATAACTGTTTTTGCGCGTCAAACGCCCTTCCCGTGCACAGTATAGCACCGCGCGTTTGCTTCTGTGAGCAGAGGATGGCCCAGACGTATATGCGAATGGAGGCGTTGAGGCGAATAACCACGCCCTGCGTAAATCCAGTACTTTTATCTAACACAAATGTGGTCCACGCATTTCGCATCTGTGGAGTATCACCCTGGTCTAGGTATTCCACGTGGGCTACTTTAGTAGGTAGCCAATGACAATAACCGTCTTTACACGCAAGCCCTCCAAGCACTTCATCACCGAACGGCATCGTATTCAACTTACAATTACATTTAGTCCATGTTGCCATTTTTCTAACTGGTGGTGTTTTAGTTCCCCGATCACTCCACAACCCTGAGACATATGCAGGCACTTTATCAAGATTCCCACCACTCACTAGCCCTTTAAGGTGAACTAACCCTAAACTGTTGGTTGGGGTATATACTTTCTGTCTCCGGTCCGCGTCTTTTGGTACCCCAAATTCGTTACACAATCTTTCGAACACCTTACGGTCGTATGTGCTGGAAATGGGATCCCAGCCGTCGTCTTGAGGTAGTGGAATACCTATTTCTTTGAGAATCCTCCTAATAGTATCATACACATGAAAGTTGTAGACACTTCGGAGCATGACATTCTTGGATGTCAGATGGTCTTGATGTGAAACTCCACATCCGGCTGTTGCGCACCATGTAGCGAAATTTAGCTGGTTCTGCCAGAAGTTCATATGGGAAAAATCCCAGCTTAGTATTACATCTTGGCTAGTAGTCTTTGGAACTACATATTTCTCAAACATGTTAGGGTAATTGGTGGCAAAGCCACTGTCCGGTCTAACTGTTACAGTTTGGTGTACAAGGGGGTGAACAACGTCTTTCTGCGTGTATTTACCTCCGACCGCGTACTATGCATTATAATTAAAGCTATATGCCTTGGTATCCATTGCAAGATATTAATATGTTTGCTACTATCACTAATGTTCAAAAAGAGAGTTGTGAACTTCAGAAGTTAATCGACAACTGCTGCGGAAAGCGCCGGGTATGCCTCAGATCAATCACCTTCACGGTTGGGTGGCGACACTTGGGGGAGCGCGAAGGGTTTTACTATGTGAAGTATGGACAACAAGTAAATGTAAAGCTGCCTCACGGGTTGTGGGGAGCAAGACAGCTCATATACTTTGTTTCCACAGAGCTTGGCGACGAAGCCAGTCACTCGATATCTAAGGCTACCGGGCTCGCAACATTAACAGCCCCCGACGGTGCTGTGATAACTGTATCAGATCCATTAGGCATTCGCCTCGGTTTTAGCCGCCCACTTAAAAATATTGTTTCCCCTTGGGGCCAAAAATGTGTTGGAGATGTGCCTGTGGATCTAGCCTTTACCAAATCCCTCAGGGTGCACCTAGCCCAACTGAACACGTCGCACAACCTGGTAAATGGGGCCCCCAGCACACTACTTAAAACAGTGCCCGCCAGTGATTGTTATTTTGGGGTGACTGTGAGATGAAAGTTTTGGAATCTGGACACATCCACGAATTTAAGGTCTCTATTCTCGACGACCGAGCTAAAGAGTTCAATAACTATTATCCGATTTCGGTCGTTCTAGAAATTTCAAATTGAAATCAAGTTTTCCCAAGTTATACACCTCAATATTATGAATATATACGGGCCAGATAGTTCTTCCAATTTATTATCCCCACCGAAATACAAATATGATTCAGGTGGTTGATTCACCCCCACAGAGAGTGATTTTTTAACTACCGCGAAAACCGGAGCACTGGTTGATGACACTGTGACTTCAGCTACATTCATAGAAGTATAACACAACTGAGAACGGACGTCCTAACATCTATATCACAAGTTCACGAAGAGGCCCGGACAGGGATTGAGGAAGTCCGGACGGGTATTGGGAAAGTCCGATAAGATACACAGACGGACTTTACGGAAGCCTATGGAAGTTCCCGATAAACTAAACCGAGTTCGTAAAGACGCGAACAAAACACTTGAGGAGACCTCTGAAAAGGTTCGCTCTGAGGCCCATACCGCTATCGATGAGCTTGTCGCATTGTTGGACACATCTGTAGAGCAGTTTAAGTTATTACACCGCAGAAAACCCATCATCACAATTTGGGCTGAGGAGCGGGGCCCATTGAATGAGGGTACCTATGAATATTCATTAGGCGCCAACACGAGCAATAGATATGGGGGATACGTCATGGCAACTCCCGGTACGCGTCTAGGAATGGCGATCTGCTCGGTTAATTTTAAGGGTAAATCTGTGGCCGCTGTCGTCGTAAATCTCGTAGTGGATGGGGAAGAACGGGCGATTGGAGTCACTAAACTCGCTGGACAGAGTTCAGCGCTGGTTTCGTTCGCCGGTGATAATCCAATTAGACTTCTTTCCGAAGGTAGTGTTATTAACTTTGGTACGAAAATCGCTGACCCAGCGAGTTCTTCCACTGTTGTAACATTGTTAATTGAACTTGATTTATGACGAGTGAACATTTAATATCGTTGAACTTACAACCAAAACCTGCCGATCCTGTTTCAACACCCAATCGAGCATTGAAATTGGGGGATAGGACCCCGTCAGACTTCAGGTTGAAAAATACCGTTGAGATACAGCAGATTCTAAAACAAGAGGGGGGAACTCGGAGGGTAAATGAAACAAAATATAGACGAGCTGCAAATATAGCGGAGGGGGGGGGGGTGGGCACCTTGCTATCGGCAGTCGCTGTAATGGGAGGGGCTGGAAGCGTGGCCTTGTTGTCCACAGTCGTGGTTGTGCCTGTCGCTGGAGCTTTGAGCAGGGTAGCCACTGTGGCTGGGCTGCTCTGTATGACTTCCAGATTAGTGGGTAGAAACCTAGCAATTAAGAGCAGAAAGCACGATCGAAGAGCGGTTCTCGCGAGGCCTAAGAAAAACAGCATCGACGTTATCGTGTCTAAAGCTTTAGCCGATAACAATATATCAGACGCTGAATTTCATTTGGTAGTGGAGGAGATGTCTAGATATCAGGATTTAAACAATACTATTCGGACTAAGGCGCGCGCCGTCAACAAAGTTGATCCTCTCACAGACGAAGACGTCATGGAGGGGGGGGGGGGGTGGGGGGGGGGGCCGACGAGAGAAAAAATCTTCTCACCCGTCTAGGGACGTGATATACTTATTCACGTGTCTGCAACAGTAGGGTATCCCACCACCATATGGTCCAGAAATTCCGACGACGCCCCCATAAGGAACATAAAACATTTTCTGGGCCCCCATTACGACACACACTGACCACCATACATTTCTATAACCGCAACTGTCCGTACCAGGAAGTAATCGTGTTACCATGTGCCGCAGTCAACACTCTCATATATAGCGTCTCTCCATAGATTGTCGCATGTGGTTTAAAATAAAATCAATACTCGAAACAAGTACACCACCGTGGCCTCGATAAGGCGAAATACACTCGGCTATAGATACACATAACCGTGTAATTGGAACATTGTCGTCTGCTGATAGATTAAAAAAAAAATTCTGGTCCAGTTAGACATGCCCAGCATATTTTTTTTTTGGGGTGCCCGATATAGACAAGCAGCGGTCGGGTAGTAACGCCATTGCTAAGTTAAGCAACCGGCATGCCAACGGTGGTCGGATGGGAACGCTGTTTAACATTGAGAAAATATCGGTTATATCTTTCTAACTGACTTTCTGATTTGAATTATTACTAAACGATAATGCTTGCGAGCACGTAATTCCTTGCTAACCAGTCGATGCGTAGCCTGAGTGCCACCGCATGGTGGACATAGCAGGGACTCGGATCTGGTCCCTACCCCGCAATGCCGACATGGGCGAGGCGAAACTGACCCTCTTCTCATCCATGATCGGTGATGCTTTCAATACTCGTAAATACCGGTACGATGACATCTCTCGTGACTACCTGTCTTCAACCACGCACACTTAACTAGAACCATTATGTGATGTATATATACTGAGTATAACCAATGGATTCTTATCTCTAATAGGGTGTTATTTTATTTTTATTGTGTGTTACGACTTCAAATTATGAGAAATTATGAGAAATTATGAGAAATTATGAGAAATTATATGACAAATTATGACAAATTATGACAAAATTGGAGTCTGAAATAGGGCTGGGAGGCTCGGTGGACGCTGACGAGGGCCCCACCAATTTTGTTACTCGCCTTCCCTGCTGCTTCTCATTTTCCAAAAGTCCGAAGTAAAAGATCCGAAAAGATTCGGAAGTCCGATAATAAAAATCGCAATACAGATTTTAGTTTTTATATTCCGATGGGTTTTCGAAGAATACGCATAAATTCCGATATTATTCCGAAGAAATCATCGGAAACTCTTTCGGACATCGGAATTTCTAGGGACGGGTGAATGCTCGGTTTATAACGAATTGAACGCTGACGTTTCACTGGTCTAACAGCGTCACAATGCGTTACAAACTGACGTCAGTGCAATAATGCAAGTTAGCAAGTTCGAGTTCGTCGGAACGGACACTCTTTTATTTTTTTATTTTTCGACTAGCATGAAACATTACCTGATGAATAGAACACTATTCTATGGTATGTGAATATCAATTATACCAGGCTACATAATTTTTACGTGTTTCTAGCCTTGTTTGATACATGTATACATTATATTAAAAGCCACTTGAATGTTATTCTCTATTTATACGTTTTGTGATATGCATAGTTATCACCATTGAAAACATGCAGTGCAGTGTTTGTGACTGAAGTAATCAACATCGCACTGCTATTTCAGATTCTGAGATAACGGCATACTAGTATACCGCTTGTTGGGCGTTTCATTGATGGCATGGCGAACTGTGCGGATGCACATCCTAAACTGGAACTACATGGTGGCCCAAAACAACTTGGACACTTTTTCTAACATTTCTATCTCCATATTTAATCTTTCAATCTTCACGTACATTTTTATATACACATTGGTTATTACATTTGGTATATGCTGTCGCGTGACACGTGTATAATTGTATATTTGTGATGTGTGGTACTGTTTTGTATTGTTGTGCGTATTATTGATTTCACATACCTATGATTCCACATACCTGTGATTTCACACACCTGTGATTTTTACATACCTGTGATTTAGCATGTACATTTGCCATGTACAATGTGCGTGTAATAACGGGGCTTATGTTGTATTGGTGGAAATACGTTTATGCATGTCCTTTTTGCGGATTTAAATACACGTCCATTTTTATGAGCAATGTTTTACTGATGTCACGCCATATTTGCCACAGACTATGCATGTGTGTGGTAGAGAACTCGTTGACTGCGTGTGCTGGTTTCGCTCGGGAAAATACCCCTTTTAGTATTACGGATGTCCACTATCCGTGCCAGCCGAGTTTGTCCGCGTGTCAGTTGTTCACCAGATAAGGGACCTTCTGTAGGTGAAGCCAGTATATAGCGCAGACCATATCATGGTCTGCCCTGTTATGTATGCTACGGGTTGGTGTTTCAGCATAGCCTGGTACTGGCCAACACGGATATATCAGATCCCATACTGGTGATGCTTTGTGTCATGATATTTCCGTAAATGACCACGATATTTGAGTTTAGTATGTGCTACACTCTCATTTGAGTGTATACCCGTAGGACCGATGGAGGGGTTTGGCAGGGCCAAAAAGTGACCTTCGCATTGTCGAGACCAGTCGAGTAGATTTCGGATTATGAGATCTGGGTCTATAGTGTGCAGATTTATGGTAGTGTGGGATATACCATGTTGGATGGTATTTATTCTACGAGGGCTGTACACTAGTTTGGTTGAATGTATGGCGTGGGAACATATATTTATGCCAAATATAACCCACGGGTGAAATGGCAAAAGCCATGGTTTTGTAATATTTATGTGAGATGTCGGACGAGGGGTATGCATATTCATTATTCCGTGCATGGTTTCACTGGTGCATATATAAGCGATGTCTCGCTATGTGTTGGTGGGACACATATTTTCTGGTAACAGAAGGATAGTACTGTATTCACCAGTGACACGGAGGATTTTGGTATGTACCTACAACATTTGATTTCAGCTGTGATTTGCCGTTGTTCGATTCCCGTTTTAGTCCGTTGTGCATCCTGTCTGTCTGTCTGTGCGTATTCGTCCAGTTTCATTTCATTTTTGTAGCCTCTTGAGATCGCTCCAGCGGGCAACATTGGACGTTTTGGTCCACTCGTTGAGGGCAGACCCCAGTCAGTGCAGAGTGTCAGGTCATCCGAGTGTCCGTACGTCTGTCTGGCGCAGTGTGTGTAGCAGCTCCGGGTACAGGCCTGTATAGAGCAGTGTGTGATAGCTACATCGCGTTCAGCAGACAGTCACAGCCATAGTTTAGTGAAGTGAAACGCCATACACACATATCATATCATTATACTACCACCGAGTTGAATGTCACCTAAGTGAAACTTTTCCCGGCGTCTTAGCCAACGTGATAATCGCCATTTTGTATTATATCGGAACTTTACATCCGGTCTACCACTTCCGGTATTACAACCCATTGATTCACCATGGATACTTTACATCCGGTCCACCACATCCGGGTTGCTACAGTCGAGTGATGCCATAGGAACTTTACATCTGGTCCGCCATTTCCGGAAATAATACTACCTTTGGAACTTTACTTCCGGTACCAGCTTCCGGAACATTATCATTATTGACTATCATGTGATGTAACCACATCCGGTTTTGACTTTGACATTCATACTTTGGAAATATATTGCATAAGCAATACATATGTATACTTTGATAGTGTATGGTAATACTCCTATCATGGCATATCATGGCTAAGGGATTGTAGTAAGACTACATATATTGTTTATGGATTAATCCACTTGAAGTTGGATTATAGCCATATTGTTGACTAGACCTCATACTGCGGGTGAGGTAGACCTTGGGACCTTAATACTCAGAGGTTACCACTATCTATTGAGATACGCCAGCACTGGGGTAGCTCAGATGATTGTCATTTGTCCTCCAATGTTCGTTCTGCCATGTTATACTTGTATGTTATTTCACTTTGATTAGCGATCATCAAAGTACGTGTGCATTCATACTATTGTCCACTACGGGACCATTGAGATACCACATACTGAGTTTATTCGTCTATAGCTTTTAAGTTGCGTTAAGTATAACAGTCGATTGGCTTACAACCTTGTAGTAATGGAATAGTATCATGCACAGTACAGTGATGTTCGCATATCAATGTGTCATGTATTCCTGTGTGTTCCCCATGTAATATAGTGTACATTATAAGTGATTAAGTGACTACGTGTACTTATCTACTCTAGCCTATCCCTTACACTTCAACTGCATTGTTACCACTTTTCGTTCGTCTGATCAAACTATATTGGCCATAACGTCATAACAATTGAAGTATACTTGGTTCATATGATAATAGGGGAGACAATTTGTATCGATCATTCCTGACCTTGGTAATGACCTTGACATATGCATTGTATTGACCTCATCGAAACCACCTGCATACTGTTACCATGGCGATTCATACGTCATTGGGTCGAAATCGAAAGAAATGATTGTACATAGCGCTATCATACTACTATGAAACGGTACTATAACACTTTCCTGCTGCAAGATTGCAGTTAGTACATTAACTCCATCATTGAGTAATACAATGCATGAAAATACATACATTCGCTTCTTACATTGTGCATTGCACACACATGTATATACTACAGGTCTACATCAATTTTCCTAAAATACGAATTGCTGACATCCGTGTCACTTTGAGCATTCAATTTCTCAATCTTGCGCGTGTAGGATGTTTGATGGTGATATACATATATTAACGTATGTGAGTACTATTTTCTGTTAATGACATTGCACACGAAAGTAACATTCATTTATGCATTTAATATGTTCAGTACATCATATATTTCACTCTTTCAAAGAAAATAATGTATCGGGTACAGCGTACAGTATGACCTAGTGACGTCATAATCATATTTACGTCAAAATGCGTGCACGAGCAGTAAGCAATATGTATCCCACAAATATCACAGACATATGTATGCCAAAATGCATTGCGATTCGAAAGGTATGTCAAAATATATATAGGTTACACAAACTGTACAAATGTTTTTGGGCCACCCTGTTTACATATTGACAACATAAGGTTCGACAATGTCCATCCGTGGGCAAACGTTTGCCGTGGCACGATGGAACTGTTTGAACCGAAAGCCGTAGGCCGCGGGTTCAACAAATGTCCGAGTGTCACGGCAAACGTTTACCAATGGCGGGACATGATCGACCGTTATTGTTACATGTCCGTCGGAAATATCGTGCACTTTGAGCATTTATGCAGTACTTTCGGTAGTATGATAATCTGCTCCATTTAAACAGCTAATTTACTCATACATATTCCCGAGCCGCAGTACACGTCGCCTGATGCAGCCGCATCAATTTCAAAATGTCAGTGCGACCGTTGTGAACTTGTCTGGTGACACAATGGCGCGTTCGAGTAAAGTCATGAGACACATGCATTACGTAGGTGTTGACTTGGCCGCGAAATGAGCATTGTCAACAACATGGTCAAACATCACACGCTGTACGTTTGAATACGGCTGTGAGCGGTGTCAAACAACGGCAGTCATATAACAATATGGTGTTACAAATGAAAATCATGGCAACCGTCATCGTCGGAATGGTGTTTGCCTTGTACCTGCGGAACATACTGTCTGATGGTATAATATGCCATGTGTTATAACTTACAAGAGAAAGGATGGGCAATGACAATACAATATGATGGGTATAGTGACTACAATTTGTTCAACATATTGTTACTAAATAGCAAGTCTCCACCTAGTAGTTTTTTTAAACTATTTAAATCGTACAAGACGAAATGAGAAATTCTACAGACAAAAAGTGGAGATAATCTATAACCCGAGAGTCAGATAAAACTCGAAACTCACATTGCACATCTTCACACCATAAGGAAGCTATATACCAAATATTAAGTCTCATTCGATTTCAGTCTAAAAGTTGTATGTCTTACAAGAAAACGTGATGAACGGACCGACGGACAGATGGACGGACACCCGTGACGAAACAATATATACTGAGCAAAACTAGAAACGTCCCTCCATGTTTAAGGAAAGATTCATCAAAAACCAAAAGGGTTACTTTTAAAAATCAAAATGGAAAAACAAGTTAATTCATTTCTGTATCAAAGCCAATAAATTGCATTTGGATATCTTGTTAAATATTCGAGAGATAACCGGCCAAGGGCGGTAGGGGTCAAAATCAAAAATCACAAAAACTCAGAAATGTGTTACTTAATGTTTAGAGATGGAATTTCAATAAGTAATGTGGCAAATTCAGTAAATCTCGTTAGTACCGAGTGTAGCCACCATTTGCATGAATGCATGCAATGATCCTACGCCGTATCGACGTGACGTAACGCAATACCAGTGCGTTGGGCAAATTCCTCCATTCCCGTTGTAACGCCCGTGTAAGATCGCGAACATTGTCAATCTGATGGTTAGCTCGTGCTTTGCGCCCAGCTCATCCCATATGTGCTCAATGGGATTGAGATCCGGGGAGACGCGGGCCATGGCATGACGTCGACGTTGTTTTGCTGTAAGTATTGAGTGGTGACCCTGGCTACGTGAGGGCGGGCATTGTCGTGCATCAATGTCACACCAGGACCATGCTGACGGATAAATGGTAAGGCATGTGCATTTAGCACATCTGCAACATAACGTTGTGCATTGATGTTGCCCTGTACAACACCAAATCTGCTTCCGGTTTCCCATGATACCACCCAGACCATTACGCTCCCTCCCCCAAACCTGTTCTTCTCAAGAATGCAACAATCGGTAAATCTTTCATTGTTACGCCTGTATACCCGTAATCTTCCGTCAGCATGACTAACTGTGAACCGAGATTCATCGGTTAAGAAAACTCGGTTCCAGTCAGCCCTTCTCCAGTTCAGATGACGTCGCGCCCATAACAGTCTGGCAGCACGGTGACGTTGGGTCATTATCTGACCAGATTACGGGCGGCGTGCCCGGATTGGTTGGGCGTTACGACGTAACCGGTTGCGAATGGTCTGCCCTGAGACACCGTATCGCCTAGCAGTGACTGTGGCTGCCAATCGACGTTGACGTAAGTGCGTCAACGTAATGTAACGATCGGCTCTAGCCGTCGTTACACGAGGCCTACCAGGTCGCTGCCGGTCTTGAACATCCCCAGTCTGCTGGTACCGGGCTGCAAGACGATCAATCGTCTTCCGACAGCAACCAAACCGAGGCGCGACCGCCCTGGCGGCCATCCCACCCGCAAGCATCCCAATTGCCTGATTTCGCTCGTTTTCGGAAAGCCGTGGCATACCGAAAACAGTGAAAAATTAAAAAAGTTTTTTAATTTTCCGAATAGCCCCTATCGCATGAATGGTACGACATGAACTGAATCACCTTATCGATGACAAGTATAGCGTGCACGTGCAAAAAGTGGAAATCAACGTTCCGGTCACTGGCCGCTATGTAAACCGTGTGTATCGGCTAAACTCTACACGATCGTATTCTGAACATCGCCACGGTTTAAAATACATGTACTTTGAACATGTGGTTCATACATAGACAGAGCTACACCGGCTATAAAACAGGGACGTTTCTAGTTTTGTTGAGTATACATATACCAATTGTTTTCACTAAGTGGGTATACCTATAAGAAAATACGATGTAAACGTATGAAGTAAAGGGGAGAAACCCAGCGAATGGAACATTTATAACAATTTAAAACTGTTGGTGCATTTTAAAGGTACATGTCCACTCAGTAGGCACAAACTATTCTTTATAAGAATTAAATAAGTGTATAATTGTGTCACTATTCCACCAGTTCTAAAGATTACGAGTACCCTATATACATATATAATCATTTAGTAATAGTTATTTTACTGATAGTGACGCGCGGTGGTATCAGGGAATTTTCATATACAAATGAGTTATATAATTTTTTAATTATTTATACTAATTAAATGCGTCACCTGAAAAAATAATATTTTCGACAGATTATAAAGCATGATCATTGTACATCAAAAAATAAATACAGATAATAAATAGTATTGCCCGTTAACATTTTAAGGAAACACGGTTATCGCCCCTGATATCAGTGGGGAAATTTATGTCTGATATGAAATGTATACCAATCAATACGTGGGGTAATGGTGATTGAATGTTTATTTTGCCAGAAAATGTCACAGATGATGTCTCGGATATAAATAACATTGTGTCCCTACTGAGTGGACCATTAACAGGTTATTTGATTTGTATGTGGATATATGCACGAGTTCCGCAGCGTGCGATAGGAGCGCAATACCGTTGCGCGGCGGAGGGAGTGGCATATAGCCACATATAAATAAAATAACCTTTTTATTATATACGTACATCATTCGTAATTTATTTATATGCGTTTCAACAAATATAAATAAAATTGACAAATTAGTGGTGATTTAGAAGGAACTATTTTTCAATGTGAAGCGTAGTTCCGGCACTGACCAATATGAACTCACGAGACGTAAATATGGGAAAATATTTACGTCTTGCGTTGCATTGTGTACGTACATAATAAATATATATTAACTTAGCGATGAGTATATCACTTGCAATATATGTGTTGATACTAGTGTACAATATAATGTGTTTTAACTTAGCTATGCCGATTACTTAGCCATACCGTATACATGGTTTATGGATAGTTCGTCATAAGGAGCAACGTCGTCATCTCTTGATGTATCTGGCATTTCATATGGGGATGTCGTGCTGAAACGATAGGCATGTACAATAAAGACACGCACATATCGGGAAATCCGAACGTTTTCAACTGGGTATGTCCGTGTAACTACTTATTCCAAAGATGGGCCTCAATTATATTAGATTATTGTGAGCGATTATACACAGGCTATGTGGTGTCAAATTGTCCGTCTAAATTTATAGTCACCAGAGGTGCAGCCGACACCATGTTGACTCACAATAACGTCTTTGTCATACAAAAGATTCTTCTTATGTCTCCAGAATTTAGTTATAGAGGTGCTTTGGCACAATGTTTAATGTCATAGAAATATGGCGCCAAACGGCACGATATCAATGCTAGATAGGTTTGCCGATATCGGCCGCACATTGGGCCGATATTGGATGTATGGCTATATAAATATAGCAGCACATTATGGTTTATAAATATCGGACCAACACTGGCCCGCTGTCTACATCAGATTTCGTTTTTCCCCAGATGTTTGCCAATGTCGGCCCAATGTTGAGCCGATGTCGGAAATTTTACCCAAGCTTGCCGATATTGGGTGCATGGTTATAAAATGCAGGAGCATATGTGGTTTGTCAATATCCGGCCACCATTGACCCGCTGTCCTCATCTGATGTATGTCTTTGTCTCAGGGAAGGAGCGGTGACAGAGCGGTTAGAGCGTTTTACTATCCGGTGATTGTGGGTTCACAGACTCAAGTTGTTGTTCGCCAATATCTAGCTATTGAATATAATAAGTACACGTACTCAAGCTGTCCCCACCCATTCAACTGCATTGGGAACGCTTCATATTGTTCACCAATGTCTAGCTATTGAATAACTATTTGCTTTGATACATCAAATACCTGCTTAAGTATGACTTTGGATGTACACTACTCACTATGCTGATCTTGTCAATATTTATCAACTTCTTTTTTAAAAGAATCGACTATTGTGCTTCTTGAAACAAGCAGTCTGATTGACTGAGCATGATCTGTGCTGCAGCTCAGTCTCAAATAGTCACATTGACAATTATAGCAGTCATCAGAATGTTGATACTGTTTGCAGGATCAAGCAGGCAATTGTGTACATATACTTTTACATATATATGCTGAATCAAAGAGGAACGTATGCACTATATGGATATATAGGAGAACTTTTGTACATAATGCGTGTCTATCACACTCAGTGCTATATTGGATCAGCGAATCAGATGCATGTGTATAATGTTGATTCGATTGCAAATTGTCGTTGCAAATATGTAGCGGTGACTAGCGAAAAGGTTTTATGACTTGCGACCAGTGCATCCACACTTCCCAATCAGTGGCTGTACTGTCTATGCTACTACATGGTTCAAGCATAATTTATCAATGGATTTTGCATACAGCTACATCATTTCCAAGTTGTCTAAATTTAATTTTTACTTTCGACTCTCCTCCTCTGTACCCCTGTTCCTTTCTGCCACTTACGAAAATTCCGATAAGCAATAAAATCAATATTTGATAGAAGTTCATGAAATAAAATGTTTGGGGGTGTAACTTTTTATCTGTTAGATTTAATGTGTTTTGTAGCAAAACTTGAAGTTCGTCGGCAGCAAAACGTGGAACAGACAGTAGATCATTATCAGGCTTCATGAATATGACTGCGCTGGGAGATCAGGTATCAGACTGCTCGCACAATTCATTATCATTATAGTCCAGTGTGTGTTGTCAGCGCTCTATATTACCTTTCATCCCGTGTGTTGCCATCAGCGACATGTGGCGTCCCTGGAAACATATTTTGCAAACATCCTAGTATAACATATACATAGAGAATACCAGACAAACGTATCTGTATGCGAAGTTTATCAGACAAGGCTAGGAAACGTGTAGGAACTGCTATTGTCGACGGGGTAATTCCTACAGTTTCCAAGACAAGCATGATAAAATTGATATCTGAAGATACTAGCTAAATAAACTATGTAAACAAATCTCCAGCGGCATGTGATATCGAGCAAAACTCCGGGACAGTGTGTTCTAAATATCTGGTGCATGTGGTGCATGTGACGTACATTAGCAATGTGGTATAGTCCCTATTC
Source organism: Conchocele bisecta (assembly GCA_029237695.1). NCBI lineage: Eukaryota > Metazoa > Mollusca > Bivalvia > Lucinida > Thyasiridae > Conchocele > Conchocele bisecta. The sequence goes on along the minus strand of CM055273.1, from coordinate 25,345,710 downwards.
TCATGGATCCGTGCCCCTAAGCACATACATTCATATTGTGTGCTATATTCAGATTAATTCCTGAAAATGTATACATCAACATAAAGTTCAAACACTTGACTATGAGTGCACATAAGGAATTCACCAAAATTATTGTTTATGCAAATCTTGGAGTCCCTAGAAATAACCCGCCCAAGTCACCTAATTGATCTTGAAACTTCTCATCAGGTTCGTGTCCTACAACCTTTTTCACATTTGAGTGACATTCCTTGATCACTCATACAATAAAGAAGTGTTGCTGCCTAGATGAATCAAATTTAAATATTGTGAAGTCCAGATTCACCTAGAAATCAACATTTATCACATTGTATGCATCATTTGCGAACAGAACCTCTTCAGATTAAGGAAATATGTAGAAAAATCACACAATAGGTGATAAATCACAATTGTGTGTAACTGTAACTTAAAAAATAGTGGGATACAACTTAAAATACCTTTTTAAAATAATTTTCAATTAACACTATTCTTAGAATATGCTTATTCACTTGTTTTCTAGAGGCACGAATCAATGAGAAGGCACGAATCCATGAGAATTGGGGCTATATGACACTACAACGGACGAATTGTCTTATGTTTTGTTGCGTGATCCGATCACGCGCATGCTGCTACACATGAATTTCAGTCTCGGACTCGTCTCGTTGAGCGAGACGAGTCCGAGAATTTTGTTCGAAATGTGATATTCACCTCGAGATGAATATCACATTTCGAATAAAATACTCGGACTGTTCTCGCGCAACGAGACGAGTCCGAGACTGATATTCAGGTGAATATCATATATGTTCACAATCATGTGACCCGATATTGGACAATCCCATTGGTTGAAATTGTCAGTCATAAAATAATATGTTATATGTGCATGTAAGTACATGTGCATGTGTATAATTGTACGTTGAATACGTTGATACATGACTATGTATGGAAATAAACAGAGGGTATTCCATCGTACACGGTCCACGTATTACAAAATACGCATCGGCTTCCGCGTAAACAACGAGTAAGCGAAACGAACGATTTGTTTACGCGTCAGCCGACGTTCACGAGTGTATTTGTTCAAGCTATGCAAACAGTGTTTAAATTAAATATTTACTTTAGTAATGGTTTTGCTATTTTCTGAAGTACTTTCAGAAATGGTAAAACTATGGTCGAATATATAGAGAATATCAAGCTAATGTCTTTTGACATCAAGTTTATGAGGATAGGCTAGGAAGCTACTAGGAATTCCGAGGATTTCCAAGAAATTCCTATCGTTTCCAAGCCGAGACTGATAAATGTGATATCGAAAGACTAGTATCTGATTCTATTTATCAGGTATTGTTTTATGCTAGACGATGATCAAATATAAAATATATCTCATTGAGTGCGGGCATGTCTACCTAAGTTTATTCATTACATTGACGTCATTCGATAACGTCATGTCAATCTGTTCGACCAATTAGACGTCGGTTCTCAATTTGTTTAACCCGGATATTCGTAGCATGTCAATGCCTACGACATTGTGATATCAGTCGGTACGTATTCGGCCAATTCAAAATGCCCAAATTATAAATTAATAAAGACATAGTTAACATATAGAAAACATAACATGTAAATCTCTCTACGCTATCAACCTGTAACATTTCCTTTGCCCATGATACCATCAATAATATTTAAGATAGAAACATCACAAATAAAACAAGTTATGAAGTTGTCAACCATGTGAATGTGAAAGTAAGAATGAAAACTGAAAATTTATAAATTTAAAGTAAAGGTGTACTTACTTGACTGATTCAAACGGTACCGTCTCTTACACAGGCCGATGCCGACGAGAACAATAACACATACGACAGCTAATGCACCGACAACCCCACCCACTATTGGCACCAACAGGGACGACGTCTGGTCACCATCACCTGTAATTAATATAATCTATGGCAAGGATTGGACTTTGGACTGCGACAGGGAAACCCCAAACCAGAGGCTCGATAATGCGAGATTGGGACTCCCCGTGTCACTCCCCACCCTGCAATTGAATAGTTTTCTTCCATATCGTCCGGAAATCCTCAACATATAACACAACGGTTGCTTTCTAACACATAACCATCAACAACATGTTAAATAACAAACAAACCTCTGTGACCACTAGGCTATAGGCGCAATGCATTCTAATTTTAGGTTTGTCCTGACTGTTGTTTTTAATTTACTGATATGAAATTATTTGCGCCATCTTGACCTTCAAACATTTCACGGCTTAGTATTTTCTTTATGTCTGCTCTCCGCTTGATCCTATTACAGCTATTTATGTACGCCTTGTGGTCAGGATAAATGGCACTAAATTTAATGTTATTAAACTATAATACAAATGCATTATACAATTAATATAATTATACATTATGAACAGAGTACGAGATGGTCTATCATTATTATATCGAGGTTCAACGTAAAACGAGCAAACATTTGCCATGTGTATTCCACTAAATTGAGTGACTGTGCTGCGTGGCCGGTTTGGGAATTATGTATGTTGTTGCCAAGATCAGGACATTTCGGAACGAATGATAATATCATTCAGCAATATCGATTTACAATTTTGTTTAAAAACAATTGCTGTTTTAGCTCGCCTGTACATGTACCAAAGGCTCAAATGAGCCTTTGGTACAGGCGAGCTAAAACAGCAATTGTTACCGCTTTTCATCCGTCCATCGTCCGTCGTGCTTCCGTCCACAATTCCAAACATCTTCTTTTTTTGAGCTGCACAGCGATGTTGGTTAAAGGTACATGCCCACTCAGTAGGCACAACATGTTCATAATATCAGAGACGTCATCTAAGACATTTCGTGGCAAAATAAACATTAATTCACCATTACCCTACGTATTGCTTGACATTAGTATACATTTTATATCAGACGTAACTTTCAACACGGATATCAGGGGCGATAACCGTGTTTCCTTGAAATGTTAATGGACATTACTATTTGTACTCTGTATTTATTTTTTGATGTGCAATTATGATACTTTATAATCTGTCGAAAATATTATTTGTTCAGCTGACGCATTTAATTAGTATACATAATTAAAAAAATACCATGCCTCATTTACATATGAAAATATCCTGATACCGACGCACGTCACTATCAGTAAAATACATATTACTGAGTGATTATATCTGTATAGCGGGCACTCGTAAACTTTAGAACTGGTGGAATAGTGACACAATTATATACTTATTTAATTCCTATAAAGAGCATGTTGTGCCTACTGAGTGGGCATGTACCTTTAGACCCACATTGATATTTTTTTCGATTTGTTAAAATGGAGGTCGGTGCATAATCCAAGATGGCCGCCGCAGAAAATTCGTTCAATTTTCAAGATGGACGCTGAACGGTCAAAAGTTCATCATTTTATTAGATAATTCAAACGTTTTCTCACAAACTGCTTGGCCGATGCTGACCATACTTCACAGTTTCGATTCTGTCATTGGGTGAAGTATCTTCAAAATTGTTAAAATGGAGGTTGCCGCATAACTCAAGATGAACACTGTCTAAATATAGCTTAAATTATTAAAAAATATATTCTTCTAATGAACCGCCATCAATAGTCGATGCTCTTACAATTGCTTTAAAATGCTGGCCCCGTGATGATAACTTGATAGGTGGCCTGGGTGTGGGAAACAAATTATGTTTAACCAAATATGGTAATATTAAACATAAAATCGACAACATGGTGATCGATGTGGTGCAATTTTAGTTAGGTGTGAGACTCAGGCCCATGTGGGCCTCTAGTTTATATGCATGGATCCGCAAGAAGGTAGTCCGTGTTACTCTGTCGTTTTCAGTCAACGCACAAAGGACACGCCGAATCAGTCATTCGGAGCAGGTCGAGGTGGGAATCGAAGCAGGGGTCTCACGATTCGCAGTCCTTCGCTCTACCTACTGAGCTAATCCGGCCACTACCTTTTCGTGGCGGTAAATGCATACGTTATATTTACCATACATTGTACAACCTGTATGAAACAACAGTGCGATACTCTTATAGTTTATCATGTTTATACAGTTACATTATTTGCTTTTTGGAATGGACAGCAGCCGTTGTCAATTTGTATTTACAAAACTAATTTTCTGAAACTTGCAACTGGAAATAATATAAATGTCAGTATTTTGTCGTCAGGGGCTAAACTACTAAGTAACTATTATAACAAATAAATGACCAGTAGGAATCTTTTCAGAAAAGTAGTACATTGTACTTTGTAATTAATGTAAATTGAAGTCCAAATGGCGTCTAGTGGCAGCAATGTGTTACTGTTAGTGTTAATCATGTTAATGTGCGACATTATCACTTCGTGACGTCCAAGAAATTATTTCTACTTTGTATACATTTTCAATTCGTCGTCTGTCTGTTCATGGTATATTATTTTTACAACATATATTTTATATGAAATGAGAAACCTATAATATATGCATAAATATGTACTTGGGACCAAGAAGTTGACTTTATGCTATCAGTTTAATTTGTGTTTGTTTCCTGTAACGAGTGCAAACAATATTGCATTATATTAAATTTACAGTTGCTTAATCAATCGCATGTGAAGTTCGCAATTATGTAATACAATGCCGGGGTGTGGCAACGAATATATAGGTGGAAAGGGCGATATACGCAAACGAGTTACTATGATCCATAATCATCAGATAGGAGACCGTAATACACGAATTACAAAGGTTAAGTCCATATAGATACATGGGCTTTCGAAAACAAATCCGAAATACACATTTCCCTTCTACAAAATTAATACAATTGTAGCGCTTTACCATTCTCTCTCTTGACACGTACACGTTCGTCGTACTCAGAATAGAACATGTATCGATTTCACAGGTTTTATAATGAGAGGTTTCGCACGTGCATCTAGCGTTCACGAAACTTGGTAGCGTCACTTGGAGGCAATTTACGCTACAATTAATTTAATTAGTTGCGGTGCGTCTGTTTTAGATAATGCTATTAAAACGCAAATATATCTACCGACATTTATGTGATTAAGGCTATTACATGTATGAAAAAGACAAGTATACTTTACGAAAAACTAGCAATTTTTATGCCTCAATATGAGTATGGTCATGTAGCTCACAATACAGTCCAATTACAAAACTATCGCCCTAAATACTTAAAAATCGTAGTTGTCAAAAAGTATCTCCAGTCTGTATACTAGTTTAAATCCAAATTAAGTTCGGAAAGTTGGAATGTCAATCCCAGTACTGTTGGTTAATTTCGTTAAAGGTACATGCCCACAAACTGTTTTTTTCACATGAATTAAAGAAGTGTATAAGTGTCACTATTCCACCAGTTCTAAAAATTCATAATGCTCGCGTTTATATCCCAGAACATTACATTAGCCCCACGCGACATCGCGCGCCGCTGTTGATTCGTTAAAGTTTGTTTGACGTTAAAATACATGATGTTCGTTTTGTTAATAACGTCACGCTATTGACCGGAAACATCGCTGTTCTATGATTAACGACAACATTACCTAAATCTAATAGGATTCCTAATTTTAAATGTAATTGCCCACTCAGTAGGCACATAATGTTCTTTATAGGAATTAAATAAGTGATTAATTGTGTCACTATTCCACCAGTTCTAAAGATTACGAGTCGCCGCTTAACTATCTGAAAATACAGTGTAAATATAAGTAATACAACCATGGGAGTTGCGTTTATTGTAGTATGAAAAACATTTGGTTTGTTTAAAGTTTGAGAGGAGTCCTTCGGACTCATCACACTCTTAACAGACGAAATGTTTTTCTTCTATAGTAAACGCAACAACCCATTATTTTATTCAGTAAACAAATCGTATCAAGTATTGCATTTAGCAGCCAGATTGGACTTCTACTATTGACACAAGTCGCATTAAATGTCAAGGTTACAAATAACACAATATTGGTTTACATATATTTTTGTCTTTGAAATATGACATTTAATATTTTAATCATTACAGAGTATGATTGTCATTGCAGGGTAATTCATATGAATATACACGTTTTCCATTGATATAACCATCTAATATTTCAATCGAAAGCTACATAAAACGTTAAATGTGTCCATAAATCCGATATCTGTATACCAGTATGCTCCAATTAGTCAATGAGCCTCTTACTTGAGCAACATAAAGCAACATTATTTATTTTATGTTTGGCGGCCGTCTTTGATTTATGTTATTGGTAGTTAATATATCAGTATACTCCTAAGTTAGCAAAAGTGTTCATAGTATACCTAACGTCAGCACTTTTATTCGAATTTATTATGATATGACGCCTATGTGCAATTATATACTTAATTATTATTCGCTATGATTATCGTTATATTATAATACATTTATATAATGTGGCTATCTTGAATTTCGCTCTTCACAAACGTCTCTATATACGTATCAAATTTATTGTAAGCGTTTATTATGTCAATATATCTAAGATTAGTTTACATGTTATTTTCAGATGGAGTGTGAGAGTAGTCATCTTAGTGTGCGGGCTGGGGTGATTAAATGTGTACATTTTACTTTTATAACAAAACTTTGTTTTATCTTATGATATATGGCAAGCTATTAAAAAGAGGTTTGGGTGACATGCCCAACTCATGTACGTTTTCTCCTTATAGTCAATTTAGTCCGGCTGCCAAGCGCTAAAATTACCAAACATACGACATTGGTGTTTCATAGAATATTTCATTACTATCCGTTATAAATGAACCAATGTGACGTTGTTTCAATGGTCTGAGTGTTGCTAGTGTTTCAGCACAAAACGTTACCAAAGAAATTACTGTCAGAACGCAGCGACCAAATTGTGCTCCAATTTAATCCCCCTCCCCCAAATAGCCAAAGCAATTGCATTGCACTTCAAAGTTGGCTGAAACTTAAATATTTCACGCTAAAAAAACCTTATATAGAGTTTATAAATTTAGCAACACATTATCTCGTTATTTATTCAGAGAAATTGATGCCCAGAATGATGTATGATTTTAACATATTTATGGGAAATTACGATATTGCGTTAACTGAATGATAAACAATGAATACCGCTTGAGGTACCGTGACATAGCCTCCCTCCAAATTCCTTAATAACAGTGAAATGGTGGAATCAGTCAAACTGCTAAAGACACCAAGAGATACTATGTTTGATGAGTGCAGTTGCATCATTTGCCAAAATAAAACAGATGGTAAGCCAGTGAGCACAGACAAATGGTTGCAATAAAAATCGAGAAGCCAGTGATGTACATAATGAAACTGTAGCTAAGACAATAAAGCTTGTCGAAGGCGATAATTTCTACTATCAGGTAAAAAGTGCAAGCTATAAGCAGTACACTTCGAAAACCGTTCTGGATAGAATAACTAAGCAGAAATAGTAAGGCAATTACCCTTGCTTTTCTTGACAGAACGTATCGGATGATCGATGCTCACGTTTTCAGACTTTCGTCGCCCACCTGCTTTGGACTGTTTGGGGCAGATATATATTACCAGCATGCGTGTGTGGCTAAGTGCATATATATACGTATGAATCACGTTTCAATGAACTGAAACCGATACATACAATTAAGAAGCGGGTATGGAGTCGGGTCGTTTCGGAGTTGGATCAGGACATAGCAAGTGACAACGGATATGAGCTACGTGTTATTCGAGACAATTTGAACTTTATCGATGATCAGTGTAGCTTCGGAAATAGAGATGTCAACATTTTCTTAATCAACTAATTTGGTAGTCATATTGATTTCACAAATCCTGATGTTTTGAACACATCAGCAATGGTATACAGGGTGTCAAATGTGGCTGCAAATGTGCTAGCTGAAAGTATTCGGCCCGTTGATCCAGTGAAGGTGCGTGCTAATGTAATTAGAATGTCCCTTAATAATTATGATTTTTGTTTCGAAGTACAATTTTGATCCTGAAACATACCAAAAAAAGCAGCAGACTCAGTTATGACAGATAAGCTAGTTAGTGAACACGAAGATGCTGAAGAAGATGCTGAAGATGACAGAGAAACATAGTTTAATGCCAAACTATTCACACAACGGTGCAGAAAGATACAATCCCCATTTCAAGCAATGTACTACATAGACCACTGTGTGAGAAAAAGAACACCAATGCATATTATGAATGCTGAATCGCTTGGACGTGGAGCGAAACTACTAACAACTGCTAAGCCATCAAAGACTTTCCCTCAGCTATGCAGAGCTACGTAGATACATGACCTCGCATCTTACACAATACAGCACAACCACGACCGTGTCGAACTACCCAGACTCTTCGACCATGGATAATTTACTTCTGGTGCTATCGACAACAGGGATCATGATGACACAACTGTCTCGGAACATGATAAAGTGACTATTCTGTGCCAAGATAAACCTCCTTCATCGATGTGTAAACCCAAGGTATATGATACATTAGTTAAGCATGGATCACGAGCTTTCATAGAAACATTACAGTGTCAACGACTCTCCGATTTTCACAAATCAACACGACGTCCTGATATATCTGCCTCGTTAAAAGTAATTGACGTTGTCAGTGGAGGCCATTACAGTCGCTCTCTTGAAGGCCTACAGTTTATTGCTGAATCATTCGAGCGTCTTCTCTACAATGCGTTTTTTAGCTGAGAATGACATAAAGCCATATGCACAAGCTCCCGCTCTCCTAGAAAAGCTCAAGTCGAGCGTCCCAACGAAGGACATCAACGATAGTCAGAAGTACATTGAAGAATTTGTTGGTGAGAGATCTAAGTTGGTGAGAGATCTAGACAGCTTCTTCGAAACAATGTCCACAGTAAAATACTTTAGTTTATGACGTATAACGTCCAAATCAGTGACGTAACTACAAATAGCGTCAAATAAAAATATGGTGGGTTGCTCAAAGCAAACGTAACGTTAATGAAAGAAAGCTTTTTCAAGTCAATCCTGTGTTTATATTTGCATTTGAAAGTTAGAAACGATGAAAATTTTCAACAGTTCTGGAGTTATGCTATATGAGTTATTGCCATATGCCCGGATGTGGCTACTCTCGGGCAATTAAAATGCTCAGAATCGTATAAATCGTTTGGAGTTCAAATTATTGTATAACAGTGTGAGACAAAGTCATGAGCTCAATTGACAAAATGAAATACGAGAAAACGTGCATATTGCTGGTGCAATTTCACTTTGCATAACGGTTTAATTTTTGAAAAATGTAAAACATACCATTACACGCCTCTAAAAGTGACAACAGTGTTCAACGAGAATCGGGTAGCAAATAACATAAATGGAAGACCGCACGAGGACATTTACCACTATATGCTCAGTCTTAGCAGCAATCATGTAGCCATGACATCACCAAGTTCCTGACTACTGCCTGTTCCAAATTTTCACATGATTCACTGATGCATACCTTCATTCACGATACCAGGTTTAGGCGGGGAGTCGTCAACCAGTATATCCACGTGTTCTGTGCTTGATAGCCAGGCGTGATTGGTCACTGTGATTGTGAAGTAGTAGTTCCTGTTATGGTCCCCGCGGTGCTTGTTGTCGGCCACGAGACTGTTGAGGATGATGCTGTAGTTATACATCTCACACTGCCCCACGTCCGGACAGTAGCAACTGGAACTTGTATCGGCACATGCCTAACAATAGTGTCATTATTTATTTGGTAATGGCATTGCGTTATGTATAAGGTTTAATGTAGTACAAATCATTGTATAATTAAATAAATTATATATTTAGCTTAATATATTATAAATTGTGGCTAACGCGAGCATGTATCACGGAAAATCTTTGCATAAAATTATTTATTATATTTATCTTGCATATGGCATAACATTTAATGCATTAGAAGTAGTCTGAATGTGATGTGCATATCATATATATATACCCATTTACTGTTGCAGTGCATGTATACAAAATTGTATTTTATTGTACTTACCCGGCCAACTGTATCGACAGATACAGCGCCATTACCAACTTCCCCAACCCCATCCCCGGCGCCGAATGTCCACTGCACCTCTCTGATGCCACTATGTGGATCTAGAGCTTCGAATTCTAGTGTCATCTGTGCCAGATCATTGATGTCACGTACATACAGGCGCTTGTAGCCATCCTTGGTCAGCCATACTTTGTTGATCTGTGGGTCAGATCTGTCAATGTGGACAGTTGTGTGTTCGGCGTAGGTGTTGTTCACTATGTCAATAGCCTGTATGCGTAATATATACGTTTGTCCATCCTCGAGTGCGAATGATTTACAGATCGATTGGTCTTGAAAGTGGGAAACCGGTACTGACTTGGACATCGTTCCACCATTTAAAGACCAATAGAGGTTATACTCAATTATTCCGTCCACATTTGGTGTTCCCCAAACTGGAAGTAACCCATTCGTCTGTTCGTAGACCGAGTTTCGCTTAATCAAACCGTTTGGTTCAGCTGCTATGGACCCTAGAACTGGGTTGTCGAAATATACTTTGTTGAAAAAATATTCTTTCCAGTTTAAACAAACATCATTGTGGTGTGTTTGCCATGTGAAATTTGTCTCAACGGTTGCCGATGTGACGTGGAATGTCTTCGCTGGTCGAGATGTAATATATGAGGTATTATCATACAACACGAATCGTCTTGCCGTTTGCACATTATCGGCGTAGTCTTTAACGGTTAATGTAATACAGTACAGTATTGGCCGTTCTGACGTTAAATTCAGTGTAACGGACTTGACGGACGATGGAACGATTGCATTGGTAATCATTGTCAATGATACTTTTAGTGGAGCATTCGATCCTTGCACACCCGGAACCTCATTCACGGATATATCATATAGGTCAATACCAGACGCCTGGGAGGCATCTCCACCGCCAGGAATAGGGTCAAACCAGCCATCAAAGTTCAGTGTTACAATCGGTGTACGCACGACACGTTGATTCAGTTGCATTGGTTCATTGGTGCAAGCTGCAGCTTCTAAGCAATGCTTCGGTGACGAGTAATCAATCAGTATATCCACGTGTTCTGTGTTGGATAGCCGGGCGTGATTGGTCACTGTTATCGTGAAGTAGTAGTTCTTGTTATGGTCCCCGCGGTGCTTGTTGTCGGATACGTGACTGTTGAGGATGATGCTGTAGTTATACATCTCACACTGCCCCACGTCCGGACAGTAGCAACTGGTACTCGTATCGGCACATGCCTAACAAATGTGTCATTATTAATTTGGTGATGGCATTGCGTTCTGTTTCAGGTTTAATGCAGTACAAATCATTGTATAATTAAATAAATTATATATTTAGCTTAATATATTATAAATTGTGGCTAACGCGAGTATATATCAACGAAGGCAATAGTGACGCACGTGACGCTCTCTTTTAAGGAGAACACTTTACTAGCGCATGTAGATCAAACAAGAGAATATAAAAATCAACAATATTGAAAACTCAGGGCAAATCTCTGTATTAAATTATTTAATATATTTATCTTGTATGTGCCATAAATGAATTAGGAGTAGTCTGAATGTGATGTGCATATCGTATATATAACCCTATTTACTGTTGCAGTGCATGTATACAAACTTGTATTTTATTGTACTTACCCGGCCAACTGTATCGACAGATACTGTTCCATTACCAAGTTCTCCAACCCCATCCCCGGAGCCGAATGTCCACTGCACCTCTATGATGCCACTATGTGGATCCAGTGCTTCGAAATCTAGTGTCATCTGTGCCAGATCATTGCTGTCATGTACGTACAGACGTTTGTAGCCATCCTTGATCAGCCATACTCTGTTGATCTGTGGGACAGATCTATCAATGTGGACAGTTCTGTTTTCGGCGTAGGTGTTGTTCACTATGTCAATAGCCTGTATGCGTAATAGATACGTTTGTCCATCCTCGGGTGCGAATGATTTACAGATCGATTGGTCTTGAAAGTTGGAAACCGGTACTGACTTGGACATCGTTCCACCATTTAAAGACCAATAGAGTTTATACTCAATTATTCCGTCCACATTCGGTGTTCCCGAAACTGGAAGTAACCCATTCGTCTGTTCGTAGACCGAGTTTAGCTTAATCAAACCGTTTGGTTCAGCTGCTATAGACCCTAGAACTGGGTTGTCGAAATATACTTTGTTGAAAAAATATTCTTTCCAGTTTAAACAAACATCATTGTGGTGTGTTTGCCATGTGAAATTTGTCTCAACTGATGCCGATGTGACGTGGAATGTCTTCGCTGGTCGAGATGTAATATATGAGGTATTATCATACAACACGAATCGTCTTGCCGTTTGCATATTATCGGCGACGTCTTTAACGGTTAGTGTAATACAGTACAGTATTGGCCGTTCTGACGTTAAATTCAGTGTAACGGACTTGACGGACGATGGAACGATTGCATTGGTAATCATTGTCAATGATACTTTTAGTGGAGCATTCGATCCTTGCACACCCGGAACCTCATTCACGGTTATATCAAATAGGTCAATACCAGACGACTGGGAGGCATCTCCACCGCCAGGAATAGGGTCAAACCAGCCATCAAAGTTAATTGTTACAATCGGTGTACGCACGACACGTTGATTGAGTTGCATTGGTTCATTGGTGCAAGCTGCAGCTTCTAAGCAATGCTTCGGTGGCGTGTTATCGAACTTGTAACACAGTTCCTTGGAGGATCGCATGGTTTCGCTGTATGAAACAGGTCGTTGTAGCGTTCGTGGTGAAGTCGTTGTTGTGGCGATTAGGTAGCCTCCACCTTTAGCTTCATATGTGAGACACAACCTAAAATAAAATATAATATAATACGATATATTCATTATTGATCGATCTTTATAAAGGTGCATAACTGTGTTGGAAGGGACAGGCCTAACAGAACATGTCTGAACACATACTGCTAGTGAAACGTACCAAATATATTAATTAATATTTTCTAAATTTGAAGAACTAATAAAAGTATTCTAAAGTCAGTGTATTGGATTTACACAATGAAGATGATTACATGTATATATATATATAATATATATACATATCTGAAATCGTGTAATATGAAATGTAGTGTTTTATTACTGTACATGTAACATAATTCTATATTTATATTGGAAACTTTACGGCGTTTTTTCAGCATGGCTACCTACCTATCGCCGTCTTTGAGCACGGACGATACCATTATGTTATCTCCCTTTGATGCTTCAGGTTTGACAGCTTGGCCAGCATCATAATGGCTAATCACCACTCGAGGACTCACATTCAGCGTGGACCCTGCAATATACTAGCAATACAGTTTGGAATAGAAACGTGAAAACAATGAAGTCCAACATTATGTTGAGGCATCTATCTATTATAATTATTGTGTTGTTACACATCAACATGGTGTATTTTCATACCACAAATCAAATACTTCCGTTTTTATTAGTCGAATTAACAGACAGCACGGCACGAGACTATGTTGTATATGCATCCGTCCACGTGTCTCAAATTAAAATGGGGATAGATTTATAAAAATAAAACATTTGTTGAATGTTAGTTACGACATTTCTGTTGAACTCATCACTTTAACTCTTCTTCTTCCACTCCTCCTACTAGTATGTCTATATTAAATTAAATCAATCCACGCTTTAACAAATCAGTAGTTGACATTTAAAGTGAAAGTGAATGGGCCTGACGTCCCTGCAACAGGTATATTATATGACTAAGTATTTCAGTCATTCTCATTGGCCGAAACACGACCACGTGATTATATACAAATTGAATGTAGACCTCTGAACGGTTTGTTTACACGAATAAGCACTCTCGGACCGCGAGACCGGTCCAAGATGTGTTTATTCATGTAAACAAACATATTGTTCACCTCCTTAGAGGTTTTTTGAGAAAAAAATAAAATAACATAATGTTTTGTTTTTTTTAAATAATTATTGAAAATTGTGTGAAACCAAAAAAAACACTTTTTTTTTCGGCCGGATATTTTGAAGAAAAAAAATTTAAAATTTAAAAAACATTTTTTTTCAATAATTATTGAAAATTGTGTAAAACCAAAAAAAAAGTGAACAATTTCTTTTCGGCCGGATATTTTGAAAAAAATATTTTGAAATTTAAAAAACATTTTTTTTAAATAATAATTGAAAATTGTGTGAAACCAAAAAAAAGTGAACAATTTCTTTCGGCCGGATATTTTGAAAGAAATATTGGCCAGAAAAAGTGTATTTGTATTTCTTATATTTAAGGGTGGGAAATGGCTCGAAGACCTTCCATACCCGGAGAAAAAGTGTCATATAATCAAACAATTATAGTCTTTTGAGTCGGTGTACATGAAATTTACGGACCTTCGAAAAGTGATGTTCACTTCCGCCTTCGGCGTCGGTGAACATCACTTTTCTCAGGTCCGTAAATCTCATGAACACCTCCTCAAAACACAATAATTGTATAATGTTTTGTAAAACATACGTTGGCATGTATTTGTTTGTTACCATGGTTTAGTTATATGTTGCTGTTCTGCCGATTAATTGTGGATGATGCGGAACAAGCTACACAACAGTCTAAACTACATGTATATATATATCATATGTCAAACATACAGGGCAGGAAGCATGCATATTTAAAATTACCATCCATGCCGCGCTTCTGTGAAATGATAGAAGCATCAGTTACTCCAAAGTTGCTTTCCACAATGAAGTCCGGTTTCGTCGGAAATGCTGAGGCATCGACAGCAAAATGTGACAGGTAGTCGTACTCTACAACCTTTGGTTGGAAATTGCCGAACACGTCTCCCTTGTACTGGCACGCAGATGACGTTCCCGTTTGTGACGCTCGCTTCTTCTCCCCGTTTGGTCCAGCCACGATAAAGTCACATGTTTCTATACTGGGCTTGTCTGCAAACATGGAAACGGCGATCACAATTTACTCAAATGTAGAGGTCGGAGGGTATGATTGTGTATACATACATTATGGGTTGCTGCGTTTACTGTAGTAAGACAACATTTGGTTTGTTTAAAGTGCATGGAGTCCTCATGATCAGACCTCATGTTTTTCATCCCAAAGTCAACGCAACAGTATATGGTTTTATTAATTATGTTTACAAAACATTTTCTCATATTTCAAAAATGTTAATCGCATTAAAATTAAGAAACATTTTCGTTTACGTATTTCTTCGCAATTCATGGACTAGCAGCGTTTCAGGTCTATAGCGTGCTGTTGTTGACAACGGCGTGGACATTAATGACGTCAAACGAACTGTAGCGACGTCACGCAGAGCTAAATATGTCATGTAAATGGGATATAAACGCAATACGTTGAACGGTAGCTGCCGTTATGAATGTATGGAATATGTAAATATGTGGGCTTACTCAAAAGTTGACATGTTGTTTCTCCAGCATTGGTAACGAGGTGAAATCCATCAGCACAATCGCAGTCTTTCGTCAGTTTACTAGCACCGCAGGTACCCGGCCAGCAGTAGTGGTTATTGCAAGCGCACATTCCTGGTATGGATGTCAAAACAAGATTCAATAGAATTACAAGTTACAATATAAGGCTACGAAACGCATAGTAATTCCGAGGCTCGCTGAGCAATACCTGCCAATTCCGAGCCGAAAATAATAAAAATCGATATCTAAAGACAACATATTGGTATTCTATTCATTAAGTAGCACTTTACACGAATACATCAATTAGTACATAGAGAATGGTCATATTGTTACAACGAACAGTATGTGACCCGCCGATGGAAAAGGAATCAGTTGGGTAAAAAATGCTGATATTGGGTTTTTAAATTATTTTCTAAATCTCAATTCCTTTCTGACTTCAGCAATATATTTTATTATACATCATTGCAATTTCTATGCATTGCATTGGTCAAGTTCATATCACGCGATAAAAATATTATACCGTGTCGCCCGCTTCACAACGCAGCGGCCAATATTAGAGGGGTATATTACAATATTACCATCACGTGCGCCGAAAATCCCCGAAACGTCGTTACGGAAAATACGAACGTCGTGGCACAGTGGTAATGCTGACGATATTTGCAAGACGTTGCCGTCGTCGTGGTCGCAGGTCCGCGTTCCAATGGGTGCATATGTTTTCATGTTTACCGTATAGTTAGTTTTCTGCTAGCTAAGCAATGCGAAATGCCACATAAATTATTGAATTAATGAACTCAAAATGTATAATGTACTTTATTTTCATAACAAAACTATCTGAATATCTGTGGTTTCGAAGTTATTTTCTTGCATACTGCATTCTAATGCACCGAACATAGAAAGCACGCATCTGATTGGTCAATTGAAATCAGAGCCTATAAAATATGAAAAATCACAGCATATAAAATCTCCGATTTACCAGTCTGTGTTTTACAACTTGACAGATTTATGTAACCCTACGCGCTTTTGTAAACAATGGCCAGCGGCGGGGCTTGCAATTATTGCCAAATGAATTTCGGTACATTTTCGGTTATCCATTCTGCCATATTGACCTGTACAACCCAAAGCGGAAAGGAAAATCTAACAACGACTGGCAAACGTGACTTCAGTGTGGTGGCCCTTCAACAAATTCCCAAAAATATTACCCCACCCGCCCAAAATATAGAAGAATGTAATAAAGTGCTCAAATGCAAACTCAATATGCCAGTACCAGCCTATAGCTTTACGAATTCCAATGTGCACATACATCATACATGACTATACATAATAAACTGTATTGCAGATGGGTAATCACCTGAATTAGGCGTAAATCCAGGGAAATCCTAGGCCTGTTGACGACACAAGTTGTTGACATTTCCTTTGTAAAAATCACACGAACCCGATGCAGAAATGTTTTTAAATGAATAAAAGCAAATAACTGTTGCAACTACACATATAAAAGCAATACAATTGTTAAAATAAATATTACAGTTGAATAAATGTATATATGTCTTAGAAAAAGTCCCGTTAATCTCTATTTGAAATGGGAATATTCTTCGGCGGAGTTACATTTCTTCAAATTCATTTGGTGTGAGGCGGTTATAAATCGATGACGACAACAACCTGCTGACGTAATGAAAAATATCACTGTTCGTGATATGCTACGATGTTGCAGAAAGCGGGGAGCACACTAGGTGCATTAGAATTAGGTGCATTAGAATGGGGATAACCATGCTTTGTTTTTCGATTTGGAGCGGTATGTGTTAGGTTTTATGGTCTGTAAAACTGATTCACAGACCATATAACCTCCCACATACCGCTCCAAATCGAAAAACAAAGCATGGTTATCCCCTAATATGTTCCTGGTCGATGTCATCATACAGTCAGTCGCAAATGTAAGTATACATGGATATAATGGTAAATGGTTTGAGTGGCTAAAATGACGTACAACTGACAAACTGACCCAAAATTCATTTAATTCGGTCAAGCCAAACCCAGTACGAAATATAAAGTCTCAATAGTGCGTATGGCCTCCATTTCCCACCAGACATGCCATTGAGTGGATGCTTGTCTGAACGGTCGGCTGTGGCGTGTTGGTTGTTCCATTCTTCGACCAGGGCGTTACGTAGCTGGGGAATGGCAGTTGATGGACAATTTCTACTTCGAACCGCACGTCTCAATGCATCCAACACATGTTCGGTGGTGTTAAACACAGGAGAGAGACCAATCTAGAACAGCATTGTCATTGTCACGTAAGAACTGTATAGTATCTCGATGTGCGAGCACGTTGTCTTGCTGAAAAGTGACACGTCGACGGTGACGTCATGAATGGGAGAACGACTGGCGCAATAACCTGGTCTCGATAGAGATGATCATTTATGTATCCATCCAGAACAAACGTGCAACACGTTACAAAAATACCCGAAAATCCGTAATAAAAATATAATGAAACTTATCCATGAAATCATATAGTGCTCTTGGCAACCGCTGTAGCCGGTTGGAAGCGACGTCTCAACTGTGACATCCTGACGTAGGCGTGATGTCGCATTAACACACGAGGCCTGCCGCTTCGTGGGTGGGTGAATATTTCACGGCGCCAGTATGTAGGTACTTGATTTCTAGACGATGGATCGTCAGTCGCTTGCAGTTAAAATGTGCTGCAACGTTTCTTTGAAATATTCTGGCACGCAGCATCTCGATAGCATCGGAACGCTGATTTTCAGTTAAGCGTCGCATTTATTCAGCGTGATAAATTAAATACCGCCCTTGGTCAAAGAAATATTTTGGATTATATCCCCTCGAAATCCATATCTCCCTCGACTATCGCCTCGGAAGATATTGCTTCCTCGGGAGATAATCTACAATATTGCCCTCAACAAGGGCAGTATTTATATAATATTGGTAATTTACCTTCAAATGCATGCATATCGAAAATCATTAAGTAAACGCGTTTTACTGTCGTTGCATTAAAACTTCAAATTGTTGTATAGTATTACTTTATTATAAAAGGTGTGTTAGAAGGTAAGCTGTATCTGCTGATATAATACGCTATAGTGATGGTAACTTAGTCACAATTGGCATACTGCATGAAGTAGACATATAAGTGGTTCATAGTACATGTACGAAGCTATATACATGTAGAATATATTCTCTGAGAATCGTGACTTCCAGTGTCGCGTCTATTAGTTAGGGCTGTTAGGGATATTTCGTTCAGATTCTTCCAAAAACACCAGATTTAGCCAAGATGTCGTCCATACCATACTATTTCGATTTCCGATATATTTGATAATACTACTTTTAGACCTTGAGCCAGCAATAACCCCCCTCCCCCGATGTGGGATTTTTAGTGAGTATGATTTTCGGATTCAGTAGCATATTGTCTGCGCTCAAAACATTTTTCTGCGAGTCGTGTGCTGTTACGAACAAATACAGACATTAATAAAGTTGAAACACATATACATTGCTTTCCCTCACAAATAAATGGAAAATGCAGGAGATAGTGATGCAATAGCCTTCCACAATTGTGAGAACAGTCAAAATGGCCGCCAAATTGTTCTATTATTTTCTGTATGGAGTTGTTATAAACAGCATTTCATGCACCTATTACATGTATACATACCAGTTTTATGTATACAAATCAAATCATTTGATAATGTATACATATCATGGTATGCAATGATATACTATATATTAAAAATGGCCGCCAAAATGATCAGATGTTCAATAATATTGATGATGAAGCTGTAGTTTTCATTAATTAAAACACACTAACATTGTTATGTATAGAGTGGGATATTCTGTTTATTTTCTTTTTATTTAAGAAAAATACGGATGTATTTCAATCAGTTTGAGTATTGAAGAACTGTTTAAAAGTGTGTCCAAAATGGATTGACTTTTGACAAGGAATACAATGGTATTATTGTTAACGAGCACACTTCTGACAATTAAACGAGCAAGGTGATCATTGGCCAAGGCAGTATGTAGTATGGTATGATGACTGGCATGGGTATGATTATTGCAAACATGCATGGCTTTCTCCCACATTAAGCATCCCGCATATGTCTTCACAGGTGACAATAATTTAAATTGACCCTTGGTCGTGAGTTGGATTGGAAAATAAATACAATACATGGTAACAATATATAATTCATGCAGTCACTGATGTAATCAGTTCTACATTAACCACTACATGTGCTGTATTCATTCTTCTAATTAAACATTATTGAAACTAATACACCAACAACCTAACCATATACAGTGGCACCATGACCGGTCGCTTTTGCAATTAGGAGATGTGATATTTACCGATATATATGTACACTTTTAATACAGCTTAAATTACTAAAAAGTGTTAATAATACCCTTAGCCCGAGGATGTCCCCCATCTTGCGATGACACCAAACTCTGCTAGCCAATGACATATATTCGAATACATGTCTCTGGTTGCTATAATAATGGAATATGATTGTCCATCAGCGGTGTAATAAATTTGAATGACAACCATAGGGATTGGTATGCGGATTCAATGCCACATATGGGTATATGGAGGCAAAGACGTGTCTATTAACTACACACTACGTGTGGTATGTATGTGCTAAACAGGTACCATGTAAATATAATTCTGCATTCAGTAAATAAATTTACACATGGGACATGTTGTCAAATAGAGAAATATATATCCAGACGACCCCAAAGAGCCAGCAAAACACACAACTGTGGTACAATGCGGCAGAAAATGCCTTCCACAAGCCTGATACTTACCGCTTGAGTACATAGTTAGAATGCCATGTAGACCATAGTTCAATTGCATAGTAAAATCCAAAAGTGAATGTGTCTCGATAGAGGCTATGCGATATTGTTTAGATTAACATTTTGGTACATTACATACTATATCACGTTATCATTCATGGAGATTTAAATGTATATTGATGGTCCTATGAGTGTGTATGGCTACACGTGGTAGATGTGCATACTTCTTAAACTGGACCATGTGGACTAGATTGATGTTTGAATACAACGGAATGGCTTTTTCAGACTACATACATACTACTATTGGTTTGTATACAATAAATATTTGTAATTAGACACAACAGGTGTAGAATAACACGTGTGCCATAATTAAGAACACCAAATGTTGAAACATATTGGACAAAATAGTGTATGTATGCGTACATACCAGAATATAGTGGATATATTTGAAGAGCATATGCATGCTTTTAGAAAGATAGTGTACCTTCAATGTCTTTGTTTATATGAAAATTATGAAAAGGTATATCGACCATACTGGTTATCAAATGTCACTATTATGAAATCATGGTTTAATATTTACTTACAACGCCCCACTTATAAGATGCAATAACGTCATGTGTGCCTCTCAAATAAGACTAATGGAACAATATACCTGCATGTATGAGGCGATGGCCATGATGTATGCACTGGTGTGTACTTACACTGGTACATGTAATGGATGACGGTCATACACATCGGAACACACATGTTCTCGTATGACACATCCTGTATTTCAGTAGTTATGCAAGTTATAAATCTTCACTATATACATGTACATGATTTTATAAGTACAGGTGCCAACTACACATTTGAATACTGTTCTTGCTGATGGCTCGGAATATGTTGAGGGAATAGTATTGGAATGGGCGATAAATAGTGTGTACATTATGTGGAACCAGGATATATTCAGTTTCATCGGTTCTGCTACCTAATTTTATGTTTATGTCACACAAACTCATTTACTTGCTGGCTGTCATCTTGAAAGTGTATAACAATATATTTGTCCTGTTTTACTCCAGCTTAGCTTGCTCGTATTATTTACCGCTATCTTATATTCTGTATTTTCGTATTTACTGTGTTATACATGGAGTACTATGTGTTACACATTATTCATTCAGCATGGTCGAAAATGTATATTTTCTATATCCAATTTGTAAATTAGTACCTACGACCTATACTATTGACAGTAATAATTATATTTAGTTATTTGTTTTACTTAATGGTGGTGTTTAAAGGCCTGTCAACAGCTGAGAGTAATACTTATATGTATCAGAGACGTTCATGTTGGAATACACAACATAGAAAACATGGTAATAATCTTAGTGGTTGCATAAATAGGAAATTGACATATAGAGAGACGAACAGACATACATTCTGTATCTGAAATGGATAACTAATATGTGGCTGTGACGGGAGAAATGTGGCTTATGGTATTTGCGACCAATGTGGCTCCTGATCAAATTACTCATGTACCCTGATAACGATATATTATGCTTGTTAGGAGCATGATGGGTGTTTCGCTGATGGAATGGGCGCATACACAGGCTGATCGGGATCTACACTGGTCACAAAACCCATAAGCCACATTTCTCGGGTCACATTCACACATACAGGTATTAGTAGCTACATAATTCGTATGAACCTTTCATAAGTATATGGCAGCGTATAAAGTAAGAAGAATTATTGCATGTGAAATGGTTATTGTAAATTCAGTGGGTGGGGAATATATAGTTAAAACTACTTTGTTTTAACATTGCATCATCTGCTGTAGACATTATGTAATCAGAATATGGGCATTCACTATATATTGCGAACACTAGTCAGTACAATTAACATTGATACAATTAATAGACACCGAGAGAGATTTGCATAATGAGACATATAGCGTAGTTGTTACCATCACAAAGAAAATGCGAAGCGGACGGACAGACGGACGAACACTCGGACACACTGTATATGAAGTGTGCACGGATAGCTATCAGTAATGCCTAAGTAGTTGCATATGCATTTACCAATATATAAGTAAGTGACAGTGCATAACATAAATGGAAGTCATTACATGTAAAATTCCCATTGTAAAATGTGTGGGTGGGGAATGGTGAAAACTACTATGTTTTTAACATTGTATCATAGACTGCAGACATCAGATAATCGGCATATATGCAATTAACATGTCTAATGAACACTACTAGGAAGAAAATACAAAAGTACCATAGTTTTATGGAGTTATTAAGGTAGGTGTTTTGCCATTGAAATTCAGTGGGTGGGGTAACAAAGAGTGCAACATTCTTCATCTGAATTAGCAGCTATTATTTAATTAAACATTATTACATTGTATAGTTATGAACACATCAGAAAACATACACAAATGCCATATCAGTTGTTCCTAATGATAACAAATAGTCGATTTTTTTTCACAATTGCAAAAAGTCCTAGGGTGGTATACTTGATAATGGTGTCAAACATTCATCCAGCGTGTTACAGAGCGCAGACATACGGCATAGAACTTGTAATTGAATGTAGTTTCAGAACAAAATATGTCTGCAAAAATCCCACAGGGGAGGGGGGTTTCCATTTTCGATTGACGGCCTATTTTGTTTTATCTATATTGATATGAGTCACGGGAAGCTCTCATTGCGGTCAATCCGACTACGCAAACGGTCAGAGATGCATCGTGGTACCTTTTCAGTCTACATCTTGTCGAGTGAAAAGGTAGCGGTTGGAATCTAAATCTTGTGGATCAAAAAGGTAGCTGCAATTGAGCTTTGACGACAACAACAACGACAACAACAACAACAACAGAGTTAAATGTGCTTTTGTAAATTCTGAAGAATTATGTTTTGTATATTACTTTTTACTTGATATCTTTTTAAGTCGCTGCATGATTGTCTCAAGATAATACCTATCATCTACAAGCGGTTGTTTGTTAATAATGATCGATGAGTATTGTAGTAGAAGGATTGGTCAATCAGTGATTGTATTTTGGTAACACGGATATTGTTTATTTGGTCTATGACAATACACAGTAGCCACACAGTATAATTGGTATTGTTGCTACAGTCTATCTTCTAATTATTTGATATATGGTTGTATTGTCTTACTCTGTAATGGCATGTTCGTTTGCTATTCATCTCTAGATTATTGTTCGGAACTAGATCATGCTAAAAGTACCTATTCCAGGTGAAACACAGGAGCTATTCATTCCATTTGTATACACATACAGCAAACTTCCACTCTGTCATTACCATTCAAATATGTCTGTGGGATTTATTGTCCTTAGACTGTAGTGCATTGTATGGGCTGTACACTATTGGAATTAGGCTACATGATAGCTAGTCATAATTTGCATGTAAACTAATGAATGCATTCATGTAAAACAATATATTTATTGCTGCCATAGAATAATTTTGTAATCACAAATATTATATTTGTTGAGTACAAAGACTGGCATTCCCACGTGATTATGTATTGATCTTCATAGTACTATAATAATAATTCTAAAGGACATTTTGAAATTTGCATTTTAGTCAAGGTCTTTAGTCTGTTACTTTATGTTTTTACCATTTTCCAATTATGATTTCCAGTATTTCATTTTTGGTAAACGGTATTTGCTTTGTATGAGCTGTTTGTTTTTATCTGCTGATCACAGATAAATAGTATGTTAGTGTGTACGTATGTTGATAATACTTAACAGTCTAGGATATTGCTTGTTATGTCAATTTCCCATGTTGTACTTGACCACTATAAGCATACGTATGATTGCCATTGCGGAGTTACTTGTGAATTTGTATTTATATGATGTATGTCTTATGGGTTGTTGACCTGATGACCGGATGAGACTTTCTGTCACTCATGCTAAATTGTTTTACAATTTTATTTTGATGGGGGATGTTATGCATGTTATATCTATATTGATATGAGTCACGAGAAGCTCTAATTGTGGAGGGGGGAGGGGGGTTTCCATTTTCGATTGACGGCCTATTTTGTTTTATCTATATTGATATGAGTCACGGGAAGCTCTCATTGCGGTCAATCCGACTACGCAAACGGTCAGAGATGCATCGTGATTGCACTATACATCTTGTCGAGTGAAAGGATGTGGCTGGAATCTAAATATTGTGGAGCAAAAAGGTAGCGGCTATGTGTGCTTACGACAACAACAACAATAACAACAGCGTAAAATGTGCTTTTGTAAATTCTGAAGAATTCTGTTTTGTATATTAAAATACCAAATATACAATGAACTGACGTTGACAGTGTGTTAAGTCATAACAACTTGCAAACAACGTTTAATTTATATCTTCACAACTAAGCAATATGGGCTTAACACTTTATCATGATACACAACTAAGACGGGATTTAAAGACAATGGAATAAACATCACAAATTATGGTATTTTTGCGACATGCCACATTTTTTTGCGATTCCTGTATTAAATGGAAACTACCAACCGGTCCCCTATCCCCTGGCGGGTTACATGTGTTCATGGGTTAGTGTGAAATGTAAACATTTCAAATATGAATATTATATTTAGCACACCCAGCCACCAAGCAAATTAGTCATTTTATTGCACTGTATGTAAGAAATGTGTATTG
The DNA here is from genome assembly GCA_029237695.1 of Conchocele bisecta. NCBI lineage: Eukaryota > Metazoa > Mollusca > Bivalvia > Lucinida > Thyasiridae > Conchocele > Conchocele bisecta. The sequence continues at coordinate 25,320,958 of CM055273.1, read as the reverse complement.
ACAGTAGCAGCCTATTTGCGCGGTATTGATTGTGTGTGCACATGAATATCGCTTCCTGAACTACTGATATTTCACAGGACGTTGTTTTATTTCGGGTAGAATATTGATTCGTTTTTTGGTGATAATTATCTTTTGACCACAAACAACAACAGTGTTATTCTCATTCTTAACAACCCCCATGGCGGCCATGTTAGATTTGAAAATGGCCGCCATGAAATCGTATACAATATATTGTAATATTCATATATACATTTATGATGAAGATAGAAATGTTGTTTTGTCGGCTATGCCATCTACATACTTCAAATAATAAAAGTGGGGTTGGTTCCACATTGTCTGATAACTGGTATGGCGGAAATTTTGTTTTAAAAATGGCCTCTATGTAAATAATAGTTATTGTGTCTTCACTACGCACTGTCTTTAGTAAACGGTGTTTATATTTAGGGTGTGTTGACCGTTTTGCTACGTTCTTGGAACAAACTTTCTTTGTATCATCAAAGAAAACATGATAAATGGCTACTGTGAAAATCACATAATTGTGATATAATCATGCACAACTAATTTGGACTGATATTTTCCCAGACATTAATCATTTAATTTATTGAAAGTGAATTATATATGACTAAAGTCAATTTTAAGTCACTGTTTATGACAAACATGTTAGATTTCAAAATTATGGATACAGTGCTTTCAATCAGTTTCTTCACCATCTGCATTACATTCACGAATCTTGTTAGTGTTCCTGAAAGGTAGTGCCGGCACAAGCACTCTCAAAATGTGGTCAAAGGAGTTGCTTATATAAAATATATACCCTATACAAACTTGTATGCAGGAAAGTGTGGTCGAAAAGGCAGTATTTGTGTGATTAATTGACCTTTTCGGCATTAAAACGCCACATGCACATGCTCAGTACGTGTAGACGACGTGTGTAAAATGGCAGATTGTTGGTTAATACACTCTATACATAATAGACTTGTATGCAGGAAACTGTAGAAGAATGGCCACGTTCAAAAGGCAGTATTGTTACATGGTCATTATATCATTATTTACGATTACCATATGGTCTTAAGTTATCACAACTCCGGTGTAAATATAAAGGTTTCACTTGTTTGTATTGTAATATTATGACTTGACAAAGCCTGAGACACTGCAGTATGGTGTGCCACAAAGGCAAGCCAATGGCTAGTGCTTCCAAATCATTGATTATCGCAGAAATCTAATATACTCTGATTACACGTGAATAATGAGGCATGTTATTTGGCCGGTAACGGGTTTTTACGTGTACAGACTGACTGTTCAAGTGGAGTAAGATCACTTGCCTCTCATATCCATGGAATAAATACTCTATTCATATCGTCACAGATTACATGATATTTTACTGCTGCTGAAGCAATATGGCCTGACAATGAAACACTATTCTGGCAAAAACATAATAGTTACTGATACGCTATCCCACGAGTCAGTAGCAGACACACACTATAACGTTATTAAGGGTATGAATTCACGGGTGCATATAGTATTCGCGAACTTACCTGTCAGTGATCACGAGCTGCAATAAATTGCAAACTTGACTGAGTAAGATGCACAATTGGTTCTGCTGAAAAAAAACGAGTCTAAGGGTATAATTCAATTCAATTTCATAGCGCAATCTCCGCAGGAAATAGTGGTGTTATAGGATTACAGAGATAAGCTGGAAGGATCTAAATACATAATTCTGACTCCTCTCGAGTTCAAAATGTTGGCTATCTCGGCATTCAGACATGTCTTAGATGAGCGCAATATAGTATGTTCTGGCGAAATGGTAGGACGATGCTCAATTCAAGATAGAAATTGAAATGCCAAAGAAACTCTGATAGCACACATTGTACCAGGCCATCCATGACAAACTGTTGCTACAAACAATTCCACAAGAAATTAAAAGTAATTTGTGGTAACTGTTAGCAACAACAGTCACACAGCATGAAATCCAAAATGGCCATTGGACATGGATGAAATGGATTTACAGGAAGCATAGTGTACCAAGTACACATGTGTCAGATAAAGTCTACCATGAAATTGCTGATTTCGCAAAAGAATGGGATTTATTTAATGTCACGTGCTCTATATATCCAAGGTCCAGTGGGTTAGCTGAGCGGACAGTAATAATTGTGACTCACAGTTTCATAAAAACATCAGGTGAATGTACAGACCTATATTTGGACATACTGGAAATCGAAAATTCCATTACGGAATGATCACATGCACAGTTATTGATGGGACAGTGGCTTCTATCCAGTTTACTGACCACTTGTGAACAGGTATTTCCAATACATGTTTCGATTTGTCACAAGATCTAGTCATCAACAGAGCAAGAAACCCTGTGATAAAATCATAGTAGCTTTACAATTAAAAGTGTTAAATACTGGCGACAAAGTTGGACTCTATAAAGACAGCAAACTGTTGAGACCTGTTGCAGTCTGATAGCACAATGCCAGATCTTACATACTACGGATGGTGCATCGTATCGCCGCAACAGACGCTTTATCATGAGTATTTACCTTTGCAATGCAATATATAATACCATAATATACACTTTATTGGATAAAATGGATGATTTCCTATATTTTCATTTTATTTTAAAGGAAAACACAATCATGTGCTACCAATATATCATTTGAAGAAAATTAACTATACGCCACAACAATACGTAATACCTAATACATGTAAATACGTGATACAACAGTACATAATATACATAAATCCTTGAAGTGGAAATTTATGTGACACACTTATTTCAGCGGCCATTTTGAGGATAATGGTGTCTGGTACCACAGTACAAGTTAGCAATAATCTCAACAGTTTGTGTTCATTGTATTATGAGTATAAGCAAAAGAAACATACAAAATACCACCAATGTATTAAACATGTATACTAAATATTAGATTGTCAAGTTTAAATGGCGGCCATTTTAAAAATAATATGGCCGTCATTTTAAAATATACTGAAATAATTATGCCAATATTTCTTATCCATAATAAATAATAATAAGAAACACATATAACGTTGGCGCTAAACATAAATTAATTTCAATGGCGGCTCTTAAAAACTGTACCCAACTTCAGTTTTATTATATGTTATATATATATATATATATGTTTTCAAGCAGACGCACACGTTACAATCTCAATATCATTTGAAAGAACATAACTACAGCCACATAAATATTAGAATGTATAACAACTCTTTGATGTGGCGATGTACATACCACACTTAGTTTCGGTGGCCATTTTGAAGATAAAGATTACTCGTAGCTCAATACCAGTTAGCAATAGTCTCAGCAGACGGTGTTCAAAAGAAATACGAGGACAACCAGAAGGAAAATAGAAAATCTGACCACAACATTCAAAAATGTAAAATAAATACTGGATTTCCAATTGTGAAATGTCGGCCATTTTGAAAACCAAAATGGCTGGTATCTCAAAATGTATTGAATTAATTCTGCAAATATTTATTGTGCATAATAATGTGTTTTTCGCAGCAAAAACACCACACATAATGACTTTTACCTCGAAATATAAATTTCAATGGCGAACATTATTAATTTCAAGATGGCGGCCATAAGGCTTATAGACACAAATGGAACAAACCCCACTTTTGTTATATTCGGTATATAGATGAAAACAAAAACCTTGGTTCAAACAATGTATCAAAGAAATTCACAAAACCTAAAAAAACGACATAACAGTATGCACTATAATACGCCATGATGTATATGAATTCTCAGGATCTATTTCCCAGAGGAAACAATTATTCCCATGAGCACTAGTGACGCCATGCATTAAGTTTGATCTCATTTCCCACGAAACCAATTTCCATACGCTAAAATAAGAAAGTGTCGATTGTTAGACGTTGCAGCTCTTCTACTATACTAATATAGTTACCACAACTTCTAAACGGAAGGACGAACAGGCGAACCGGGCGGATATATGTGTACTTTGGATTATTTTATTTACATCAAGTATGTGTGTTTTGCATGGGTAGATACACAATACAATGTGGTTTTCGTTGAGCGGACTTTAGTGGGTGAGCCAGACCCATGATAACAGGGTTGTCATTACCACTTGGGTGGGAGAGGGGGGCAAATTGACATTATATTGTATTGATTTTATTATTTTAAATATTGTATGCCCCTATAGGTGGACCCCCCTAACAACAACATGTTCTGCTAAAAAATGTGCAGGTTTGAGACGAGTCAAGTAACAACAATACTAACTCGCATTCACACCTTGAAAAAGCACTGAAAACGTGACAGCCGGTAATTATAATTTACATGAAATCGAAATTTGCAATTTTCATCGCTAACACTTAAGTGTGTATGAAGCTATGTCTGTAATATTTCTATGTCAGTGGGACAGAACAAAGTTTACTGTTTGATTTATTTAATGCAATATACTGGATGTCATATCGCCCAACGTATAGGTTGAAGCTCAGAAATATTAATATAAAGAGCATGTAATTGTATTATTTAAAATATTTCACCATACCTGCGATCAAAATCAAAATAACAAAATGGCTATGTCTGTTTCATACAAAGGCCATACTTACTCAGGTATATTATAACAGAAAAATAAACATGACGGTAACCGTCTTATCCAGTATTAAATAACCAATACTAATAAATTGCTGCAGTACAATGTGAACGTATGGGGGCCATCTTAGAATTTGCAAAACTAAGTATGTGTTACAATTGTTTTACTGTGTCAATGTAATAGTGTTTACTTGTTTCAAATGAGTAATGCCATCAAATAGATAGCACGGTGTGAATTGGTGTGAAATCGTGATACTTGGCGGCAATCTTGGATTTGGTACACAAAACAGTTATCTAAGTATATTTTGCTACTGTCATGACCATTTACTGTGTACGTATGATCGAACGTAAGCATGTTTTGAAATGTTAAATGATGATATATAAGGGACATGGTGGCAAATGAACGGTGATTGTGATTGTTGGCAGCCATTTTGGACTTTTATACAACATTTATCAAGTAATAAATATTTGTTGAAGTAGAATAAGCTTTTATTTCACTTATAAAATATAATCCAAGTACATGAATCCAAGATGGCCACTAAATATCAATAATTATATCTTCACATATTTTTTCTCAATTCAGCTGATATATAAAATACATATGTTACATGTTAATAAAATATAAACTAAGAACCGGTCATATAAAATAGGTAAGGTAGTGGCGTATTGGCGGCCATCTTGGATTTTGTCGGCCATTTTGAATGAAAATGTTCTAGTTCGATTGTATGTAAATCACAAATAGCAATTGCAATGTTTTCAGTACGTTTTACAGCGTGTACATGTGATTCTGCGGCAGGTGTATGTGAACGTTTGCAAAACTGACCTTTTACAAAAAAAGCAAACGAACTTTTGTTTGCTGTTAGGGGGGTTCACTTATAGGGTCATACAAACTTTAAACGAATACTTATAAATTGCTATCATACGGAAATGATATGCTGGGGTAGATACCTTTCAAAAAAACATAGTGGAAATTTGCCCCCCCCTCTCCCCTCCCCCCCCCCCCACCCCCCCCCCGCGCAAGTGATAATGGTGACCCCTCCTGGCTCACCAACTATTATTTATGTTGTCATTCGTACGTCATAATTGAACATGAATACTCACTGTATTCTCGGATATACATGTCTACTTACTTTCACATGTTCGATCTCCATTCGTCTTCTTAAATAACACGTTGTTGTCTTCACAATAAGTGCACACATTGTTCCACAGAAAAGAGCACTTCACGAATATGCAGTTCGCGATATCGGGACATCCTGTAATAATTGTCAAAACATTGTTTTTATAATAATATGTTCTATCCAATTGTTTTCGGCTTTATATGACGTTCGTATCCATGTCTGTCCTGAATCGATTAGCTCATCTTGAAGTAGTGTACATGTAACCGTTGTGTGAGAGTGTTAACAATTAGGCGACCATCATTGTCCTAAATATCGGGGTGCCTCGATGAGTTAGTGCGTGAATGGCATGTGCACCAATAATAACAATAACAATTTGACAAACGAAGGTGCTGAAATATATTTGTATTAGCAATGCATGTGTTACATGTAGACCTGTGGAACTCTTGTTCGTCGTACGATTTAAACATAATGTGTTCATACATGTGATGTGATGGGATATATGTATACCTTTAATTGTGTGAACATTGCCTCGTTACTGTATCCTGGGTTCTAATAATACATGTATTCTTGGACGAAGGTGTATCCTATACGGCACATGGAGTGATCAGCTCGGCCATGCTATTGTTCAATCCATCATTCAGTTTCACCCTTGTTTCGTTCTACAGAGAACGGAAAATGCGAAGCAGAACATATGATATAGTGTAGCTAATCATACGTAGATTAATAGTGCCGAATGTGAAACAATACGCCTATCGAGGCAAAGCCAGACACCAATGGGATATAACTCACTGAAAATCAATGTGGCTCTTCACATTGAGGTGAAACACATGTATACCGACTTTGGTTATGATCGGCTAATGAGAACTTGAGTTATTGCGCGGTCAAGGATACAGAGTGCGAACATTATACATGGCCACCAAGGGGAGATAAGTCATTGCACATTTTTGAAAATCAATAGGCGTCTTCGTCATGCCGAGACAAATATGTATTTGGTCACGATCCGTCAATTAGTGCTCTAGTTATTTCGTGGGCACGCTCTGCTCACTCGCCCGTCTGTACAAGTTGAATGCATAATATGTCCCATTTTTCAAAACGGGCATACATACTCCTATAAAGTTTGTGACACAAAACTGTACACTATGTCAATTTACGGGACATTTGTATGGCTGTATTTTAATAACACGAATGGCGATTGTATGCAGGCATATACACAGATAAGGGCACGGTACATGTATGTCTCTGTTACATGTCCATTGTACAAGGCTGACCACACAACACATGCCGTATATATAAAATACTGTACTCCACTATTAGACCCAATTTGAATATACATGTATGCATGTACTGCATTGCACTAATTCGTATGTGTGTACTTATATGAGTTTACATATAGCATAGTGCAATATCTATAAAAGGAATGCACACCAGTCAGAGCGGTTTTATACTTTGAGAATGTTGGCAAATGTACACATATATATGACTTTCCGTACACCTTGGTGTACTATAATGAATAGGAGTGCGTTGTCCTGGCATTTCGATGTAGTGTTAGCTACCTTGTACACTCACGCCTGCTATTCGCTTACCAAGAATTGCAATCCAGCGGTCCTTGAATTGCAATTCTTCCCCTCTGGAATTGCAGTCTAATTGCGGTCCAAACGCGGTCCCGTTTTTGCGGTCATTCTTTCGCGGTACCGTTTGTGCGGTCATTCTTTCGCGGTCCAGTTTGTGCTGTCATTCTTTCGCGATACCGTTTGTGCGGTCATTCTTTCGCTATTTGCGGTAAAAAACTTACAGTATCATCGTATAGTACAGTTTGTTTACATTATCAGTGATTATACAAACGTACTATACGAATAGTATACAAACATACGATATCCGTTCGTATATGCGATATATCCGTACGGATATGGTATGAATATAAAGTGGGTCATCGTGTGGTTAAAATATACCGATGCACCGGTTCATTTCGAATGTAAACATCCGGTTTTCATTTCGATCATCTGCCACAATTTTAAGTTTTTCAAAATGAATAAATTTTCAGTTTTACGATACAGAAACAATATTTAAAACTGAGGATTGTGAAGTACGGTATCACAGTACATATACATGTGTGTTCAATATACAGTAATTCATCAGTAATTCATCACTGTACTCCGCACCACCGCCGGGGACACAAAACAATGATCCCCCACGCACACCAGCCATCTACATTTGGCGTCCTAACAGTTCCGGTCTATATCCCACAGTGGGAACAATGTGTATCACCACCACCACCAGTTTTTGTCTATGACTACACTACACCCACCCCCCACCACCACTTCTGTCTGTAACGCAGGATGACGTGGCCGACTGATCAAGTGCTAAACTAGTCGTGGTGCGATGACCCGACTGATCAAGTGCTATACTAGTCTTGGTGCGATGGCCGACTGATCAAGTTCTAAACTAGTCGTGGTGCGATGGCCGACTGATCAAGTTCTAAACTAGGCATGGTGCGATGGCCGACTGATCGAGTGCTATACTAGTCCAGGTGCGATGGCCGACTGAGCAAAGGGCTAAACTAGTCTTGGGCGATGGGCGACTGATCAAGTTCTAAACTAGTCGTGGTGCGATGGCCGACTGATCCAGGGCTAAAGTAGTCTTGGTGCGATGGCCGACTGATCAAGTTTCTAAACTAGTCGTGGTGCCGATGGCCGACTGATCAAGTTCTAAACTAGTCCTGGTGTGATGGCCAACTGAGCAAGTGCAAAACTAGTCTTGGTGTGATGGCCGACTGATCAAGTTCTAAACTAGTCCTGGTGCGATGGCCGACTGATCAAGGGCTAAACTAGTCTTGGTGCGATGGCCGACTGATCAAGTTCTAAACTAGTCGTGGTGCGATGGCCGACTGATCAAGTTCTAAACTAGTCCTGGTGCGATGGCCGACTGATCGAGTGCTATATTAGTCCTGGTGCGATGGCCGACTAATCAAGGGGCTAAACTAGTCTCAGTGCGATGGCCGACTGATCAAGGGCTAAACTATTCCTGGTGCGATGGTCGACTGATCAAGTTCTAAACTAGTCCTGGTGCGATGGCCGACTGATCAAGTTATAAACTAGTCCTGGTGCGATGGCCGACTGATCGAGTGCTATACTAGTCCTGGTGCGATGGCCGACTGATCAAGTAGCTAAAGTAGTCCTGGTGCGATGGCCGACTGATCAAGTTCTAAACTAGTCCTGGTGTGATGACCGACTGATTGAGTGCTATACTAGTCCTGGTGCGATGGCCGACTGATCAAGTGCTAAAGTAGTCCTGGTGTGATGGCCGAATGATCAAGTGCTATACTCGGCATGGCCGACTGATCACGTGCTATACTGGGCATGGTGAGATGGCCAACAGATCAAGGGCATGGTGCAATGGGAGACTGATCAAGTGCTATACTAGTTAAAATATGGCCTACTGATCAAGTGCTAAACTAGTCCTGGTGCGATGGCCGACTGATCAAGTGCTAAACTAGTCATGGTGCGATGGCCGACTGATCAAATCGCTTGCCATAATAACTAGATGGCCATGGCCTGCATGTCGTGCCCGCCGAGGCATTTGATAGTACAAACAATTTTTTTTATTGCAACAAAGCTTTAGCCCGTCGACGTAAAAACGTGCCTCACCCGCCGAGGCTTTGATAGTATACCCACAAACTTTAACTAAAAACACTTTAACCAAAAACTTTATCCTGAATGCACACCAATGTGCCAACTATATCGCTCTGTCTGCAAGCGGGCCCAACAAAAACTTTAAGGGAAATTTAAAAGTAATTTGACCGTGACATTGGGCACATATAAATAATAATGAAAATGTGGGTGACAAATACACCATATTTGAGAAACTGTGACAAAGTGGTTAACCGAAAGTGTGACGGACGGACAGACGGACGGACGGACGGACGGACGGAAGGAAGGACGGTCCGAACACTATATGCCACCCGTTTCTTCGAAACCCGGTGGCATAAAAATATCATGCCTCATTTGAATATGAAAATAGCTTGATACCACTGCTAGTCATTATCAGTAAAATAAATATTACTAAATGATTATATATGGATAGCGGGCACACATAATTTTTAGAACTGGTGGAATAGTGACACAATTATACACTTATTTAATTGCTATAAAGAACAGTTTGTGCCTACTGAGTGGGCATGTACCTTTAAAAACTTTAACCTTAAATAAAAATAAATGTAACCGTACGTATGTAGGCCAATGTGACAACTATATCGCACTGTCCACATGCAGGCATGTCAAAAACTTTGAGGTAAATTTCAAAGTAATTTGACCTTGATATTGGGCACAGGGGTTGCAGGGGTTGAGCATAGAATGAAAATATGGATGATGATAAACACACATGTGAAGCTTCGAGTGAATTGGCGAAGCTGTTTCTGAGATATAGTGTTCTTAAAATCTTTAACCTACGGTAAATAAAAACCAGATGGCCATGGCCCGCATGTTGAGCCCACCGAGGCATTTGATGGTGTCGGAGTATATTTATTTGAAGTTTCAATTAACGTATGTCAAAGCTTTAACGCAAATTTGAGTCATTTGACCTTGATCTTGGGCATGTGGGTCGCATGCGTGGGCTATAATATGAAAATATGGATGATAATAAAGAATTATCTGAAGTTTGAAGTAAATCTGGGTAAATGTTGTGGAGATATAAGGTATGCAAAAACTTTAACAAAAATTTCAAAGTCATTTGACCTTGACCTTGGGGCACAGGGGCCGCATGAGTGGGACACAGAATGAATATATGGATGATGACTAATAAGCATTTGATGTTTCAAGTCAATGTGACTTAGGATATGGTATTTAAAAACATACACCGATTTCGGACGGACTGACGCACGGACGTCATTGTAATCACTAAGTCTCGCTTTCCGCAAGCAGGCTCGGCAAAAAAAATACGGATGGACGTCAATGTGCAGACTATATCGCACTGTCCGCAGGCGGTCGCGACAACAATTGTCCAACCCCTTTGTAAAGGTGCAAGCCCACTCAGTAGGCTAAAAATGCTCTTTATGGGAATTAAATAAGTGTATAATTGTCACTATTCCACTAGTTATAAACATTACGAGTGCCCGCTATACAGATATAATCATTTTGTAATATTTATTTTACTGATAGTGACGCGCAGTGGTATCGGTATTTTCATGTGCAAATGGGGCATGATATTTTATAATTATTTATACTATAAATTAAATGCATCAACTGAAAAAAAAAATTGACAGATTATAAAGTATGATCATTGCACATCAAAAAATAAATACAGAGAATAAATAGTAATGTCCGTTAACATTTTAAGGAAACACGGTTATCGTCCCTGATATCAATGTGGAAATTTTCTTCCGATATAAAATGTATAATAATGCCAAACAATACGTGGGTAATGGTAAATTATTGTTTATCTGGCCAGAAAATGTCTCCGATGATGTCTCTGACATAAAGAACATTTTGTGCCTACTGAGTGGGCATGTACCTTTAACGCTAGCTCCGCCCTGTCCAGTGAGACCTATGCATGTGTTAAGTTTCATAAAAAAATATTGCAAAGGGTGTTCGCGTTATGCTCCGGACAAATCAGTGCGCGAAAAGAACAAAGGGAGATAACTAAACTAGAAAATGTGTTCATAGAACACGGATACCCCACATATCGCTTTGATAGTAAACGAGGCAAAATTCCAGTGTCCAAAAGGGAGAGATAATCCATGACACGGGGTTCGAATCAAAAATCGATATAAACTTTCCGCATCTACTCATCATAAGGAAGCTACATATCAAACTTCAGTGATGTAGCTATTACAAAAGTTTTACGAGTTACAAGGCAAACTTTTCAAATTCTAATTCAAAAAGAGGGAGATAATCCATGACTCGGGGGTCGAATGAAAATAAACTTTGCAAATCTACTCATCATAAGGACATACCAAGTTTCAGGTGTGTAGCTATTAGGGTTTAAAAGTTTTACGAGCTACAAGACAAAATTGGAAAATTCTAACTTGAAAAGGGGGAGATAATCCATGACCATGGGGTCGAATCAAACATACATGTACCAAGTTTCAGGTACATGTATGTAGCTATTACGGTTTAAAAGTTTTTCGAGTTACTAGGTTGGTGACGGACGGAAGAACGGACAAGGTCAAGGGTAACACTAAATGCCCCCTCCACTATCGTGGTGAGGCAAAAGTTGTCATATACAAGTAACTTACCTTAATTCATCAGTTACACATCAGACGATGAATGAACTTTAATTCTGGTGTAGAATATTAAAGTTTATTCATATATTCAATAGTGCTGCTTTGACATGACGTGAAATTAAAACATGCATGACATGATCTGGAAGAAAAACCACAGACCAAGCACGCATATTCAGAATCACGTCTGTTGGTTCTTATCCAGCTCCGATTTCTGTCACCTGTCCACAAAATCCAGAATCCAACATTGTCGCAAATTTAATCCTCTATGTTGGTGTACGTTAGAACAAAATGTCACTTAGTATATTATCCAATCCATTGTAATCTCTTGTTTCTCTAAATAAATGCGTCCAACAATCCCTGTAGCTGCTATCGTGATAAAAAATGTTAAAGGTTCCGTCAGCGCCTCACATATTGATCTTAATATCCACCATTTTGATTCCAAGTACCAGAATAATGATGTTTCCATGCGCCGTCGTAGTGTTATCTGTCAGATTCCGTTGTTTATTTGATCAAATTGATGGACAAATTTGTGTCCGCTAATGTCGCCAAGAGCATAATTCTGTGAAGTTGACTGTAATAATTTGGCATAACTTCTAGCTTGTGAATTTTTGGTTGAATGAAGTGATCACTATGGTGAATAAGTGTGTATTTGTGCCCGGTTTGCTCAGCAGGTAGAACGATGGTGTGGTAAACCAGAGATCCCCGGTTCGATTCCGGGCTGGTGCACATCTTTCTCACCCTGTGACATTTAGCGCCCAACGTAGTTGCGGGAAGTAACTCTGCAGAATACTCCCGCATCGTCCGTACCGAGAGTTTATAATGGTGCTCTCCGTAGGTTTCCCCTGCAAAGTACCAAATCACATCTGATTTGCACTTCAACTGTTAATTGCGACATATTTTCTGTATTAATTTTTTCAATTGAAAGAAATGTCAGTATTATACTTATTCATTTCTGTGTAATAGGTACAGAAAAATATGTCACAATTAACAGCTAAAGCGCGGATGAGATCCGATTCGGTACTCTGCAGGAAAAACCTATGGAGCACCGGAACTCTGGGTACGGACGATAATTGAGTGTTCTGTTGCCCAACAAAGGACCGCGACTGATAAATACTCCCAAATTGTACCCAAACATATGGAATTCGGAGACAAAAATTAAACATAGAATTCGAGGACGAATTTCAATTTGGCGGAGAAGAATGTCACAGTAAGCAACTGACCATGGGGATGAAGTGTGTATGAAGTGTGCCTTGTTAGTTTGCTCGGTAGAGCCATGGGCATGGTACGGTAAACATGAGGTCCCTGGTTCGATTCCGGGCCGTTTTTTATCTTTCTCACTCTGTGACACAAGTAAACCGTTTTATTTTAAAGAAATGGCTATCACCGGAATAAATATTATCTTCACAAAATTTGATTCGGGCCAATAGATATCAACAGCCAGAACAGAACAGAACGTTTGCAGTAATATAAATCTAATTCCAAAATAAATTTTTAATATTTTGTTTATGATCAGGTTTCGAAAATTAAAATATGCTTTTTCTTTTAAAATTATTATCAATATGTTCACCATGTTATTATGGTTAATATGCAATTCACAGTGTCCTTGCAGCTTGAAATTGAAAGACATTATGAAAACTTGTGTTGATCTCAGAAATTGTCATGTCGACTATAGGATCGCGTCGAAATAATGTTAACAGAATAGGAAAACGTAATTTAATACCGACGAAAAAGTAAACAAAACGCAAAATTGATGCTTAGTTTTGCAATATTATAACGTAGAACACACATTATAATTTGATTTTATATGAAAATAAATATATTGTGAGTATGGTGGTGTCTATTAATGTGTTCTTGATATTCGGAACAGCAGTGACGACATTTTGTTTTGTCCAAGAAATTGTCAAGGTCAATGTTTCACTGTTTGTCTCGCAATAACCCGCCGCTTTATATTTGCACACCAACAAATCAGATCACCAATACCGCTGACTTTCTAGCCACTTTGAATGAAATAGATGGGATAACATTTTGGATTGGAACACGGACACGTTTGTAAACTATTTCGATTTTATTGCCGCATTGGTCAAGCAGAGCAGTCCGCTGGTTTGACCGCAGTGCGCAACGTAAAGCGGTCATTCTTTCGCAGTTTAAAGTAAACTGCAATTAAAAGCGGAGCGCAGCGCTAACTGCGATATAAGTATTGCAATTCCGCAACCAACTCTTTGGACCGCAGTCACATGATTGCAGTCCGATTGCGGTCCAATTGCAATTAATGGGAACGCGAATTGCAATCCTGCGCTCCAGGAATTGCAATTCGCCTGGTAAGAGAACCGCAGGCCACTCTGTAGTATATGTTCTACTTTGCATTGTTCCAGTATGTACAACGCAACGTCACAACAAGTGAAACTGGCTGATGACTTGAACACACTAATATGACCAAAAGTCATCGCAGAAACCGAATCCGCGTGTTAAAATTGCTAAAACAGACTGAGGCAAAATAACGTAGTTATTTATATTTCCATTGTAACCGTAACATTTGTATGGAAAGAGGATAGAATTTGATATATTTTGCAGTACTGTCCATTTCGTGCAAACTTGCCCCATTTGTTAGTTTTCAATACCTTTATTTGTCAGCAAATTTTAAGAATGATACTATATTTGTATTAGGGGAAATTTGTAGCATATATAAACATATTGATGTGAATTTAACGTGGGGAAAATATCTAAATATTTTCGTTCTTATTTTCCAAATACTCGACCGATTTTCATAATTTGGCTTGTTTTCATATATTAGTTAGATCACTTCCAAGCTATCTAGCAAGTTTTCCGGGTAATTTCTTTTTTCTCGTTATCTCCCATTATCGAAATAATTTTTATTTCATAATAAACTTAATATATGGCCAAATTTCAAGAAATAAAATGAATCATCATTCTTTCATTTTGGCAAAATTTGCAAGTATCTAAGAATGTGTTTGTGTATGCTTTAAATATATCTGGGGCCACGTTAATTTCGCTAATAACATAAAGGTGGGTGCCCTAAATTATGTAAAAGTACATATTTACGGAAATTAAGCGGGTACCTAATTATATAACTATTTCACATGTTTTTACATCGAAAGCGTCCGTTTTTACAGAATATTAACTAATAT
The DNA here is from genome assembly GCA_029237695.1 of Conchocele bisecta. NCBI lineage: Eukaryota > Metazoa > Mollusca > Bivalvia > Lucinida > Thyasiridae > Conchocele > Conchocele bisecta. The sequence continues at coordinate 25,305,910 of CM055273.1, read as the reverse complement.
TTCAATTCCGTGTCTGTAGTGGATTTCACGAGTGTGTGTACATTATTAGTTTTAATTGTTTAACTAAATAACGTGTATATACTGTGTCGATATCTTATAAAGTATAATTATTGCATACCAGAAAATGCATTGTGCGAATAAATATTAATACATATTAATTTCCGTTGAATAAATATTGATTTTTGTTAATATTGTGAGAAAACGCGGTTATCTCCCCTGACCTGAAAAGTATTAAAATCCTTCATTCAAATAAGGCAAAATAATGGCAACAAGTGTACCAGGTAATAAAAATGAATTGCTATTTGTGTATATTAATGTTATTTATTTTATTTTTTTTGCAAATGACCGACCATTCATATTTTGAGTTGTCATTTTTGAAATGTAAAAAAGTTTGTTTTCAGAGAGAAAGTTGCACACAATTTACCCTTGACACATACATTATAATGATAATGGCCCATAGCAATGTTTATTTATTATAAATAAACGTTTCAAATGGAGAAATTAATGAAATATCTTACGTGAAAATATAAGTTGCGCTAACTGTTGTATGCGATCGTTGTTCAAATATGGTTTATAAGTTAAAATGAAAATATATCGTAAATTCAACCAAACCATGGGATTATCGATCTTAATGTTCGAGTTATCTCCCTTTGCTTTTCCACGCATTTATTTCGTGTTGGGAGCATAACTCTAATACAATTTGGCATAGTTACTTAAAACTTCACTGGGTCACACATTAATAGACCATGACGCAAGGATGTGCTGTACGAAAGAATGACAACTCTTACCTTAATAATATTAGAGTTATCCCCATCAGCTTTTTTAGGTAATGATTTCCTGTCTGACGAAAACCTCGAAAATCATTTGGATATTTTCATAAAATTTCACATTCATAGACTACGACCCAAAGGTGTACTCATGCAAGAATAACATTCTTGCCTAACTATTTTGTTTAGTTATCTTTCTCTGTTTTGTTCGCTCACTCAGTTTGTGTACGGAGCATAATTCTAATATCCGTTGAAATATGTGCATGTGTGTTGTGGCAAGCATGATACTTATTGCTTCACTTTTGTTTTAAGTTATCTCCCTTTACTTTTCGCAGATCGATTTACTGTCAATCCGGCAACTTTCACCTTACTAACATAATTTAGTTATCTCCTTTTACTTGATTGCAGACTGCGTGTCGGCGATGAGGGTGCAGGGGTATACATGTGCTTGTGGACAATCGTCAATTTCTAGTTAATGTCGGTTTTTATGATCTACTAGCGAAAAGTGTATACAATGCCCAGAATGACTTACAGATAGGCTGATCTGGATCTGCGCTGCTAATGGCAATATTCCAGTCACAATTGTGTGTACTTATTCTTAATTGTATCTGTTTATAGTACGGGGCACCATACGGTTGACTGATTTCAGCATTGGATTAGCTGATAATGGACACAATTCGGAGCTGGATTATGACAATATTAGACAAAACACCATTGTTTTGATTCTCATTGCCCATCAATGGATTATTAGTGTAACCATGACTGTGATTTATTTTTCAAAATGTGTGACGAATTTGTTGAATTCTGTGCACAAACGTGGACAAATTTCAGTAAAGATATTTTATTCTTTTCTCCATTTCAAACGTTTATCTATAATAATAAACATTGCTATGGGCCATTACCAGCATAATATATGTGTGAAACGTCATTTGTGTGCAAATATTTTTTTCTTAAAAACAAACTAGGTTGCTTTTCAAAAATGGCAGTCCAAATATGATTGGTCGGCCATTTGCAAAAAAAGAAATACCCTTAATGACATTGTCGCAATAAAAAGATAACCGTTACAATACATCCTGAGGTGCTGTGTTCATATACATGTTATGCAAGTCATATATTTCCATCACATTTAGGAAGCAATTATGTTTAAATCATATAATGACCAGGTCGTAAAATGTGGGCACGGTTCGTGAAACAGACTGTAGAGTGTGTATTATAGGGTACGTACGTGAATTACAGCATCCGCCATAGAAGCTGTCGGTGCATGTACAGTCGTATCCGTTGTAATGGCCGCCATGGTAGCAGCCTGTGTTGCACGCCGCCGACTGATGAGCATCTGATTTATCCTTGCCACATTTACTCGCACATTCGCTAAACGACCAGTCGGTGTCACAACATAACGAACGTGATCTATTCTTGGACCCACCGCCGCATGTTTGACTGCAGGAATCCCACGATTCCCAGGATACCCAGTGGCATCTCACATCACATGATTCACTGAATACACATCCAATGGAACCTATGTAGAGAAAAAAGGTCAGTGTCCCTTGATATCAAGCTTACCAGGCAAGGCTAGGAACCGCGTAGGAATTCCGAGGCTCGCCGCGCGCCCCGAGCCGAGTCTGATAAACGTAATATCAAAAGACACTAAATGTAACAGGTAACATTTTATGTTACGGAATATAAAGCGGTTTTCGTTGAAAAGAACGCAATATTGCTTACGTTACCACATTACGCTAACGTCATCCGGTAACGTCATTTAACACCGTTCATCCAATGAAGCGATAGCTGAAGTAGTTTCGAATCCGCTGTGACCCGTGTATGCAGATTTAGTCAATGCAGGATATGACGTTTTGTGTTTTCATTGAGAGTATATCCCGTCAATGGATAGTGAGTTACCTGATGAATATAAGGTTCGACAATGTCCAGCCATGGGTAAATAACTGTTTGAACCAGAAGGTTGTAGGCCTCCTCCGCATCAATTTCAAAATTTCAGTGCGACCATTGTGAACTGGTCTTGTGGCTCAATGGCGCGTTCTAGTAACGTCATGAGACTCATGCGTTACGTAGGTGTTGGCTTGGCTCCAAAATGAGCATTGTCTACAGCCATGGCCAAATAGCACGCGCTGTACGTTTTTGTCGTGTGCGCTTGCGGAAAGCGAGACATAGTGATCATAATGACGTCCGGGTGTCCGTGCGTCCGTCCGTGCGTGCGTGCGTCCGTCCGTCCGAAATCTGCTTTAACGTTTTTAAATACCTTATACATCTCTGCAGTCCTAAGTAACATTGACTTGAAACTTCATATGCTTATTAGACATGATCCATATATTCATGCTGTATCCCACTCATGCGGCCCCTGTGCCCAAGGTCAAGATCAAATGGCATAGAAGTTTTCGTTCGGAAATCTGCGTTAACGTTTTTAAATACCTTATATCTCTACAGTCCTACGTCACATTGACTTGAAACTGTATGTACGTATTAGTCATCATCCAAATAGTCATGCTATATCCCACTCATGCGGCCCTGTGCCCAAGGTCAAGGTCAAATGACTTAGAAGTTTGCGTTCCGAAATCTGCGTTAAAGTTTTTAAATACCTTATATCTCTGCAGTCCTAAGTCACATTGACTTGAAACTTCATATACTTATTAGTCATCATCCATATATTCATTCTGTGTCCCACTCATGCGGCCCCTGTGCCCCTATGTCAAGGTCAAATGACTTAGAAGTTTTGCGTTAAAATTTCTGTCAAAATTTGCGTTAAAGTTTTCACATACCTACTATCTCTGTAAACGTAAGTCACATTTGCTTGAAACTTTGTATGCTTATTGAGAATCGAACTTCAAATAAATACACTCTGAGACCATCCAATGCCTAGGCGGACTCGACATGCGAGCCGCGGCCATCCTCGTTACACTGTTGTGAGCGGTGTCAAACAACGATAGTCATGTACAAATACTAAATAAACAATGATCAACACGTACCATGGTTTAATGAGACGATCAGCTTCGATTGATTAAGATTGACATGTTTAAACATGTGCATTTACTACATAGCATACAATGTTACCGGAGACATAGAATACCAGGCTAGTTCCTATATATATAAGTTTATCAGGCTCGGCTAAGAAACTGTGATAATCCCTCGGCGAGCATCAGTATCGACTAATACACTCGATATCAGAAGACCTGCCGTTCTCTATCAGTGGCTGTGACTGGGGTAATATGGCTTATGGGTTTTGTGAGCTTTGTGACCAATGTAGATCACAACTAAATCGCTGCAGGCTGTAAGGATCTAGACTGGTCGAACAACCTATAAGCCTCATTTCTCCAGTCACGGCCATATTAACGTTACTGTGTGTTCCGCGGTGGCCTGCCGATCTACTGTTGGCCATTAAATGCATTAAATCTCAAAATATCCAAACTTAGATACAATTGAGTTGTAGGGGGTATACTGGAGTCTAAAATGCTTAATATTTCACACATGCATTCCTGTAAGGCTCTACTACCATGATGTGACAAATCCACGACAGTCCAACCTACGCTGATCCCAAGGTCAATGTCAAATACTTAGTCTCTTTACAAAACTTAACATCAGAGAAAAATGGAATAAGTTATATTTCCTTCATCTAAAATGCTTAATATTTCATACATGCATTCCTGTAAGGCTCTACTACCATGCTTCGCAAAATCCAAAATATGTTATAACTTCTATTTCCTCACATATTTAGGGGCACTTAGGCCCACGCGGGGGCGGAGGGGGGTGGGGGTTTATTCCGTAAGCCTCGCTTACTGACAAATCTACTTTGATACTGATTTCATATGGGAAATACAATTTTCCTATGTGATAGTAACATGGGGAACTATTGTTGGCATCTGTCGATCGATTTTCATAATACAACTTTCTAATTTTCATTTTACATTATTTCAAAACTATCCTGTTTTACTGGTATGGAAATTGTTGTTATGTTCGCAATAAAAATATTTGATGGAATTCCATCAAACAAATAAAATTGGGGAAGGTAACACTGTTTGCTATTGTTTGAAACGTATTTTTAGATGTAAATGTCGTTAATAAAGTCACAGGTACATGTCGGTCAGCAGAAAAACGAGTAACAAACCGTAGTTTTATGTTTTGTCACTGTATGCCGATATCAGTACCTTAGAGGAATTAAGTCATATAATGATAGGCATGGCTTCAATGATAATTGCTTCATAAGACAGATGTGGTATATTAATATAAGATATGTGAATATTGTGTTGTTACTGTATACTATATGGTACATATAATTGCCATTTCCAGCATCTTTGTATGTACAAGCCATCGTACAGTTTGACCACTTCGATCGTTTGATACATACAGCAAATAATAATAATGACAGTGAAACTAATAACATTTGGTGTAATAAGTCATATACAGATATGACAAGAGCGTGCTATATATATTATGCCAGACATTTTTTTGTTCTGATGCACAGTTTATTGTTAGTGTACACATGACCCATATGTAAAGACATATATATTCGCATAGTTGGAAAGGAAACACCAGTGACAATATACTGAGATAACTGCTTGAATATCACTGGATATGATACAGTATGTATGGTAATACAGATATATATTGACATCATGTGTATTATTCCTACTGTTACCCAGCCATTACTGGTTTCAGAAATCAGACGTTGTATATATGTGTGATGAAAACAACCGATATGACGTTTGTATTAACATATTTAGAAGATATTGCACCTAATCATGCTAATTGTATTTATGTATATGTCATATTATTTGTAGTATGTGTCACACGCAACAAGAGGTAAAACCTACTGATACTACACACACTAAGATGGCCGACTCCATGTGCCGTATATTATACAGCAACAAGCTAATATATTCACATATATGCTATATATATATATCACATTTAGGAACCAATTATGTTCGAATCTAACGATGATGACCAGGGGTCCGATGGAATATTTGGATCATTGGCTGACCAAATTGTATTTATGACCAATGGATTATGACCAATATAATCCCTATGGTGGCATAAATTCCATCTCCAGCATGATCTTTGTTTTTTTAGAATAATATAACATTCTGGTGTTTGCTGTCACTTACCACAAACGACAATGAAGCTGACGCCCACTGCAGCGTAATTCTTCATTGTGGACACCTAAAACAACCAGAGAGGTGAATGTGTTTCACACACGACAACGTGAGTACACGGACTGGGGGCTGTGTGTGGAGAGTGTTGGGACTTATGTCATTTTTTGTGACACACGACTACGTGAGAACGGTAATAGACCACACTATTCAACAATTGATAGTTGTTTTCCTTTAAACGCGGCTATCCAACAATATGTAACACGATCAAAAGATAGACTGTACTGTATGTTCATAGATCTTTCTAAAGCTTTTGACTGCAACCGCCACAACCTTCCATTTTATATTATGTTAAAAACCTCAAGTCCATCTAGTTTTCTTACTTATTAACTCAATTAGTTTACAAGTTTATTAAACTATTTAAAGTTTCTAAATAACTAAATAAAGTTAACATTTACTGTGATTCCCTACTTCGCCTTTTGCGTCTATACTTCGCATTGTGTGTGGCTGTCCTAATGAACCAGCCTTTTATACCCTTGGTCAAGTACCTCCTACTGATGATCAGTCCCATCTGAATACGTCATCAGCAACCAATAGTATATAAGGGACTAGGGAGTATCAATAATAGCATCCAATGGAATTGAAGTACAATGATGCAATCATTGGGAAAGTGTCGGGGTCTAATGCGTCGTAAGATAAACAGGTGGACCAAATGATTCTCATTGGCCGTTATTTATATGGCTTACTTTACAGAGATAAACTATCGTCACCTCCTGCCATGAAACTGTCAATCATTTAGGTGCACTGTTAGTACAACTGTTTACATGTCATTCACATAAAATGACCTTGCAGTCGAAACATACGTGTTGTCAACCAACGCCCACGTGAGAATAGTATACATACCAAAGTTAACACCTGCACCTGGTGGAGGCTGCAATGTTACAGTATTACAGGCCATGTATAACCAGCTTAAATCATGTGTTAGATCGACGGGTGTCTGATTTATTTGACTGCTGTGGGCACAAAACAAGGTTGTAATGTATGACCAGTCACATCTTGATTGTCATATTATTGAATGAATTGATAAATATGATGGAAGGTGAAAGCTGGAAGGGTATTTATATAACCGAAACGGTCCCAAACATGCTAAAATTGTTATATGCTGATGACATGGCGAATTTTGCAGACACTGCATTTAATTATAAAAACAGATAAATGCAGTTCGTCAATTTTGTAGCAAATTCGGTATGAAAGTCATTCTTGATAAAACTTGATAAATACCTTGGATTGTATTTTACATGTTGTTTATCGGGGGTTGGCTGAGCAAGCCGAAAGGGCACATTTACTATAGTAAAAATTGTACGGAAATACCAAGCGTCAGTATCGCAAGCATTGCATTTGTTTGATCACATTATATTTCCAATCCTGTGGTATGGTGCTGAGATATGGGGCTATGAGGATTGTGATACTTTTGACAGAGTGCAACTGTTTTGCAAACAAATCTTAAATTTCGGTAGGTCATCACCTGGTGCTGGAGTACAAGGTGAAATGGGTAGATGGCCAATGTCAGTACGCTACAAACAACGTATTGTAGTATATTGGGTACGCATACTTAGAATGGATATACATAGATATCAGAGGTCTTGTTACAATATGCTGTTTGACCATGGTGCAGCTGGAAGGAAAAATTGGACATCCAGGCTTAATAGCATTGGCATGAGAATTGTTTTTGTCGCTCATTTTTTCAACGCTTAAAGGATGTGAGTTATTAAAATTGGACTATGTTTATTTCTGATTCAACAACATTTCAATTTTACTCTCATTTCAACACACTGTTAGACCCAGAATGTTATCTGTCACCAATTATCAGCATCGAGCACCGAAATTAATGTTTAAGTCTTCTTATATCATGTCATAAATTAGCCATTGAAACTGGACGATACAGAGGAATATCTCGCGATGACAGCTTGTGCTTATTTTGCTTAACAAATGGAATAGAAATTATTGAAGAGGAACTACATGTGTTAATGAACTACTATGATGAAATTAGACAACAATATCATATCAATTTTGGAAATTGTGGCCGCGGTAGCTTTAATGCTACTGGCCGGTAGAGTGAGTGTTGGAGATGTTGGAATGGGATACGGACGGCAGTGGGGATTGTAAAACTGTAAATACAACATTTACAAATTAGACATTTAGACAACAAGTTGTTTATACGACGGCCGGTGGAATAGTGCATAACATTTTACAATTGGGGAAAACAATGCAAAGTAATGCTCTCGGTTTCTGACAGGACCTTAAACGGTATCTGCGACACAAATATCCCTGGAGACAAGGTAATACGCAATAATATACCAACACATTACCTGTAAATACAACATTTTAGACATTTATACAAGTTGTCCATACGAACAAATGCAATTGTTAGTCATGTGACTGCCTAACAAATTATTCTTGCTAAGGTAGACTAGCCACTATATCATACTTACTGCTACATAACACTACAGTAAATTTACATATAGATGTAAAGTCCATAATGGTTAAGTCTGCAGCTATGAAACGACTAGTGACGGCGGTGATGTATAACCCGAAATGAGACAATGGTTAAAGAGTGGGTGGGATTAAAGAATGTAACAAATATACATGTACATGTAATGTGATGTTTTCTTTATCCCCCACGAATTCCAACTGCCACATATTGTCCGTGTCAAAATCTGCTGAAATTGGTACCATTTTTTTCAGTCACATGTGTGGCGGTCATCTTGAATTTGAAAATGGCCGCCATTCAAGACACATGTACTCATTTTATTTTTATCAAGATAATAAGCCCATAGATAAATTATTTATGGGATATATCTAAAAAATTAAATAACAGATTTGTGTGCCATTTTAAAATTCAAAATGGCCGTCATAGCATTACATCTCTTGTTATTTTCAATTGAATACAAGCACTTTCACTGTTAAAATGGATAATTATCAACAGAATCATGCAGTAGATGAAATGTGGCATTTGAACATGTATTACTATGTGTATTACTACGTAATGAAATTAAAGTGTTGTTTATGTAGATTTGTATTTCAAAATGGCCACCGTTAAAATCAAACAAGTATGTCAGTAAGATAATAGCAACGGTTTGGACTAGAAATGTGGCTGGTTATGTACGATATTGATTGAAAACATATATATATTAGCCACATTTGCATGTACTAATACGTATGCCTGTTATTTTAAAATTCAAGATGGCCGCCATATTTAGTATACTTTGACGTGTTTCAATCGTGTACCTGTAATTTACATAAGCAATGAAATTATTTATTATAACAGGCAGAACATGAATATTAACATTGGTATCTACGTTGCTGTCGTTTGAACATTTATAGTGTTTGTATCATGTAAAGCAATGACGTACGTTGCCCTGCTAACCCATACTTGATGGAATTTAAATTGTATAGGGCATGATTTATAAAAGTATAATTTGTTTTCTTGATTTAGATTTATTGTTAGGCTGGCGTACCTTTTCATATCAATTCACAAAGTCAATTGAATCATGGATGTCGCGAAAATTTTCATAACTTCCTATTAGTTATAATTGGTCCATGGGTAAACTAACAGTACATCTACTGTCTGCAGCTACGTGTCACTTTAGGCTGAGTTATCTGGATTGAATCCCATATTTCACCTGTACGTATGGTGGGGGTGGGCGGGATTCATGTGAAACGTTCCAAATGAATACTGGCTGTACTGTTTGTTTTGCAGGTTGTTCGTTAGGAGCATACAAAGAGTAATTTAGCAATGGGGCTCATCCTCACCGGAATCCCAAAATCCCTGATTTGGCCCTCAGATATACTCTTTTGGATTTCTGATACGTGAAAGTTAAAACCGGCTATACCAACTATAAGACTAATAACATTAGTAATAATCCTATTTTTAGGGGATGGGGTTAAGTGACCCTTGTGTGCGCGTTGGGGACCTGGCACCGGATAAGGTTATTCTAATTTCAGGGCTGAATATATAATGTAATATATAATTCATGTAAATACTATGTTCTGTTTTTAGGATCACCCTCCAGCATATCAAAACAATTATACACACGGCTTATTTAGTGGGATGCTGTTGTTTACAGCTTCTATTCAGAAATCATTTCACTTTTTCATTTCGTTTCGTTTTAATATATAAGTAAAATATATAAAAGCTTATATGCCCAACATTAGCTCCTTACATGCATGTGTGGGTGTCAGGTCGGAGTATGCGATTGGTAATTTAACGATCGGGGTTCATCCTCACCGGAATTCCGACTGGATACCTGGTTTGGCCCGCACAAACGTCTTTGACAGTTGATATGTGACAGTTGAATCTGGTTATACCCCTTATGTGAGTATTAAGATTATTCGTAATCCTATTTTAGGGGAAGGGGCCAAGTGACTTTGGTGTAATATGGACCTGGCACCAGGTCAGGATATTCTAATTTCAGGGCTGAATATATTTTTTCTCGATGTAAATATATCGTTTTGATTTTGGGATTCCCCCCACCCCCTCAATGCAGTATGTTAAAATGGGATCGAACCCGTTTGCCCGGCCTTACGTCTCCTTGGCTGTTCATAGGTCGTTAAGCAACAATAAACAAACAAACACTCCTTATGGAATCATGTGGCATACGTACACAATTGTATAACCGACTGTAGTGGAATGTTACACCGAGCTGTCGCAATTTCGGCGAAAGCTCTGTAGATGGTATCAACAGATTTGGGCATACATTGAGATATTGCATTCATGTATCTCCTGGTATATCAGTAATTGTTCTTTTTCAAGCTTCATCAATTTATTCCACATATTTATGACTAAGCACCCTGTGTCACCAACCTTCTATGCTATGGAAGAAACTGTTCTCTTCTCGGCGATTGCTCGCTTGTCATATGACCATGTATACATATTGTCCATGTAGAACTTACAAATTCATGTTGGTGCCATATGTATATTACACAGATGATAATTAAATCATACACATGAACTGTGAATATATTTGGAATATCTTTTGACAACATGTCTTTTTAAAATGTGATATCTTGACGGTTCCGTCATGTGATCGTGTCACATGACACCAGTTTGCAACATATATATCGTTGAACTAGTAATTTACAACACTAATTGTAGTGTTAGTGGGATTTAAATAACACAACTCAAGTCCATCTAAAATTCTTACTTATTATTTCAATTAATTTACAAGTTTATTAAGCTATCTAGAGTTTATAAATAAAGTTAATATTGCCTGTGATAGCCAATTTTGCGTTGTGCCCGGCCGTCCCAATGAACCAGCCTTATATATCCTTGGTCAAGCTCCTCCTACATACTGACGATTAGCGCCATCTGAATACGTCATCAGGAACCAATAGTATTTAAGGTACTAGAGAGTATCAATAATAACATCCAATGGGATTGAAGTAGAATGATGCAATCCTTGACATTTGGTAATGTCACCAATTTGGGAAAGAGACAGGGTATAATGTATCGCAAGATAAACAGGCGGACCTAATGATTCTCATTGGCAGTTTTGTATATGGTTTACTTTACAGAGATTCATTATATGATTTCATGACAAGTCTGAATCGTCTTCTAAGGGCGGTAGGTTGGGAGTATGTGATGTTTAACTGGTTTTATCCAGAATCACATTATCCCTGGTTTCAGTGGCGCTCAGAATCGTGTTTGACTTCCTTGTTACTCGAGAGTTGTATTCCATTATAAATGTAGTACGATTAGTACTAATTCTATTACTTTTATGGGTTTGGGGCTAAGTGACTGGTATGGTGAGGACCAGGCACTAGATCAGATTAATCTTATTTCAGAGCTGAATATCTATTTTCCTGTAAATATTCAGTTCTGATTCAGGGACCCCATCCATTAGTATAGTTGGAATATGGGACTCGACCCACTAACACAGCCGAAACTGACCTTATCTATTGACAGGCCGTAAGCACCATTAAATAAATGAATATTCTGCTAATTTATTCAATATTTAATAAATATGAAAATATTATTATGCAACAAGCACAGCAGTTGTGAAAGCCTAGAGTATGTGCCATAGACGGCCATATTATGTACATTATATATGTTTCTTTCTGCCATTTGTATTACATGAGACTGTGGCTGCAATAAATACCACGAGGAATTATAAAATGGCGAAATTTTGGCGGCCATATTGGATTACTTACTTGTTTATTGATTTAAATCGCTGAATATTGTTCTTATTGTATTATTACAGGTATAAATTTCATGTTTCAAGCATGAAATCAACAAGACGACATATATAATGTTGAATACCACAATCATTTTACAGCAGATATATATGTAGTAAATATTGGCAGCCATATTATATTTCTACTATCTATAATTATTTAGCGCCAATCTATGTTATAGCATATATATGTTATTGATTTATGACACAAATAGATGCACTTGAAACAACAGCAAAATAATAGTTGGGACATTTGGACATGCAGTAACATTAACTAAAAACATGCTTATATGGCGGCTATCTTGATTTTGTTAAACATATCATATTTCATATGGTTGTTACGTAGCAATATAGTACATATATAATAATAATAACATTTCTACAAATGTAGTATTTGGGCTGGTAGTCATATACAAATATATACACTCATGTAATGAAGAAACGCATACATTTTTAAAACTTACCAAAATTAACTTATCTTGGCGGCCATTTTGACATAGTATGTGATAAAATTTTAGCACTACTCATCGATGGCTTTTATAACACACTATTATTAGAATTGTGTTGAAAAATTAGTTCTATATCACAATAGTGAACAATGATATTGTAAAATATATTTTTGATTGGGTGGTAATTTTGAAATCCAAGATGGCGGCCCTCTATGGATTGGACGACATAGTGAAATCTATTTTATGATAACTGCGTCCATACACTATCCAAAAATGTATTATAAAAACAAATATGAATACAATTATAACACAATTATGTAGCAAAACCCCACACCTATGCATCATTAATGACAATAACGGTGGCCATTTTGAATTCAAGATAGTGAAGGATAAAAATGGTACCAATTTTGTTTTGCTTTACAGTGTCTCTGAATGAAAATAAACCCAATATTTAAGACTATAGCAACAATTTCAGCAGATGCATGTGTTTTCACTTTCTGACACAGACTAGTGCTAATGCTATTGCTGGTATTATTATTGGTAATCATGGTAATGTACACATATGAAAATAAAATTTATTGAAATTGGAAAGGATGAAAAAAATAATAATACAAGAATGTCGTTTATACAGGTAATAGTGACTCTTTAGCACCAGTATATTTATTGCAATAATAGTTGAACATATGTTATGATAACATGCGTTTGGCAAACATGGTCCTGACATGGGCATACTAAAGTAGGATACAAAATACCTATCCTAAATTACAATACAATTATCGATCTATATTTACAAGATTGACAAATGGACATCTGTGAAGAGACGTCAAAAGTCGCCCAATCCTCAGGACAATAATCTTCGGAAATTGTATATTGATAGTGGGTTAACTAGTAACTGTATATCTCTCAATGATAATAATTCCCGACTGTTCCAACACCCATACTACTTGAGGGGTATGGCGATGGCGTATTCCTGCACCTAGGGCATAACCCAGTCTCCTGACGTCACACATGCCGTCGGCTTTGTCTGGCGTCGAGGTCTGATGCTGGGGATATCTTCTTCAGCCCCATTACTTTCGGATGATGACCGGGACCGATGTGCTCCCGCCGCGTCATCAGTCATTGGTATGGACCGGGGAAATAAACAACGTCACCTTTGCTTCCTGTGCATCGGTATGACATATGCCTCTGTGTTATGGTTTTGGGCATGCTCTGGCGATGCAGGTGTCACCTTCTGCGAGGTGGGTCCGGGGTGGGTGACACGCACATAAACGGTAACAGACGGTTTCTGTGGCTTCACCACGCATGGCTGTCTTTCCCATTTGCTTCCCACGAAGCCCCCAGTAGAAACTAAGAGCACATGGGCATTGGCATTAATCTACATTGTTGGAATTAATGAAACTTAAATTTCCAGTGTCCATGTGGCCTTGACAATCCACTGAATGTATGTCAACTTAAATTGTGTATAATGTACTTGTACTGTTTTTGTATATATACATGTACTTTGCGCCGGCGACCTATATACATGAAATAAACAACTTGATAACGGTTGTGAGTGGAGAATGTTGGGACTTATGCCATCTGTGTGCCACATGACACATTTTAGGGGTGACACATGGCAACGTGAGAACGGACTAGGGGCTGTCAGTGGAGAATGTTTGGACTTGTGTCATCTGTGTGACATATGACACATTTTTAGGGGTGACACATGGCAACGTGAGAACGGACTAGGGGCTGTCAGTGGAGAATGTTTGGACTTGTGTCATTTCGGTGACACACGCCACATTTGGGTGACACACGACAACATGAGCACAGTGTTGGGACTGTTAGTGGACAATGTGATGATATCATACACAATTACAGTTGCCCTGATCACCGAACGATTTCACTTCCGCAAGTATTACACTCTGTCTACTATAATTGCGGTTATTCTTATTACACTGCGACATAAGATGTTCATGCACGAACTATACTGTATATATTAAACAGTACATACTTTATCTAGGTAAACTCTCGTCTGAATGTATAATTATATGACTTTTGTGCGATATCATTTATTTTAATGAAATTGACATGTAACAAGCAATGTCTGATTAAATAAGTACAGGAAATCTACCAATATTGCTTGCATTAATTTATCACTACATGTATTTATAAATACTACTTTATTGCAAATAATATATAATTAATTGTAATAATATGTAAACGGTGACTTACGTGTTGTTGCCTCTGTCCCACTCTGATACCGCAGAACAGTTCACGTCAATAAAAAATAACGATTATCAAACTTCGACAATTTAGGACAAAACCTAACCATATCTGCCTATGAAGTAAGAAATCAGCGTAGTAATCGTATGGCAAAAACAAAACTAATAACTGTATGGTAGCTCGTTTGGGACATTTCATATTTCAGATTCGACGCTGTGAAGAATATTAAGAACTTTTAATTTCGTTTCATTATTCCAACTCCGCATAGACACGAACATTAAGGTTATTAACTTTCGTCTCTATGAAGTGTAGAAACATAGTAACTAGATTTCAGAAGCTTAATCTTCGTACGTCGCGGCGACGTTGCAATATACTTGAATGTTCTTTATGTTCGTCTATTATCTATACGCGGTGTACAGAAGCGAAATGTGTTGTTTGTAATGTTGTCCGTACGTGGCGTTGAAACGAATGATTAGTCTGGAGGAATTATTGGAAATGATGGAAATGTTGTATAATTTTGTTTGATGATTGGCTTAGCTTCATATGGTTGCAAGATGACAATTTTTAGAGTGTGTGTACAAATTTATCCAGTGGCATTTTTTAAAATCCAAGATGGCCGCCGGCACCCATCAGAATCACTAATATCACTATAGCTTCCAAAGTAATCGCATCATGACAACACATACAGGCTCTATATCCATATTTTCAACCATACGAAATACAACGGCATATATAATGTTACAGTCGAAGCATTGTGCTATGCTGAACATCCAAGATGGCCGCCGGAATACATCAAAATAATTAATATCACTTCAAAAGTACTGGTGCTATGACAACAAATATGGGCTATATACCCATATGTTCAACCATAGGGAATACAATGACATATATACATATTGATACAGTCTGAACATTCAGCTATGATGAAAATCCAAGATGGCCGCCGGAATCATCATAACTATCACTTTAACTTCGAAAGGACAGGCGCTATGACTATGGATATGGACTCTCTATAATCATGTTTCAACCATGGGGAATACACTGGGATATGTATTGATGCAGTATGAACACTGTATTGTGGTGAAAATCCAAGATTGCCACCGGAATCGATCATGCTCATTAATATCAGCTTAGCATCCAAAGAACTTGCGCTATGACAACGAATATTGGCGCTATACCCATTGTTTCAACCATGTACAATACAATGACATATCTATTGGAACATTTTGACTATTGTGTGATATGATGATATTATGGTCGCTATGAAATAGCCAATATATCTACCACCACACGTCAAAATCGACTATACTACACTATTTGTTTTAAGAGGAAAAATCTCCCGGTGCGATGGCCATTGGTCACATTGGTCACATTGATAATACACTAACTATGATATATGTATTGCGTTCATATATACAGGATCTGAAACGAGTTTGAGATTATGTTTATTAAATGACTTTGCATACAAAAGACAGAAAACTTGAACATATCCAATAGTCTTCTTTGAACAGACGACGTTGACTAATTTCGCATCTGATTGAAAATATCCACAGAGAAAAAATAGTTTTAATACAATATTATAATATCATGGCATATTATAGGTTTTCATTCTTTGTAAGCACTTCATAATACCAACGGGAGCACATTCAAATAATTGCAATAACTTTACTGAGTCACTGACACTTCTCATGACGTTTCCAAACTTGATGACTTCAACGTCAAACATCATTTCTTTGTGGCGCCATTTGGAATGTCTTGATTTGTTCGATTGACATAACGTTAGCACATACTACGAAAACGGAATCAGGTTGATGCGGTCAACCTATTCAAATTCACTAGTAATACTTGTATGACATGTATGAAATGGTCAACAACCCGGCATAACAAGGTTTTAATGTGATAAATATCCATACTAATTTATATACTGGCTAGAGACCAAACCCTGGTAAATGACCAGTACAATTTTACCTACAAAACATTCACATTATTAAAAGTGGTTGGACTAAATTCACTACAATTCACAGATATTTTAAATTACAAAGTATCCCTAATTCATCATTTATATTTAATTTAGTACTATTCTAAAATCACACCTGCATTATGAATTACAATGCTTTGGCAGTCCTAGCCTTATGTCGTATCTAAATAAACTATAATACTGTTAATATATATGTGTCAGGATTATTGAGGGTTCACTGCTGACATATTACTAATCATGCGCAAGTACATTAACACCAGTGTCAAAGTTATACTTTAATTGACTGGTTGAATGGAACTCAATGGCCTAACAATACAGTTCTGCACATTATGGGTGACTGGATCGAACCATGGAGCCATCACACTGTATTAGGTTCTGTGTTCATTGCACAATATCTGATCTTGTGTTAGGTGCCGCTACCACAAAAGAAGTTCAATTTGGCAAGAAAACAAATGCAGTTTAGTTGTTGCAAGATGCATTCAACACTTTAATTACAGCACATTCATGATCAGCAGTTAGTCTCGCTCTTATCAGACTGACCATGAATATGTGTCAGGTGGTTTCTGCATGTGATTCCCCACCCTGCACAAACAGAATATGATATGACCAATCTGGAATTAAATACATGTGACCTTTTGGCATCCTGATATATTTTCAAATGCAGCGAATCATCTTGGGAATGTATGGAGTGGCCAGGCATTTGACAGTATGTACAGTATGTGGGGTTATAACACACCAGTAGTTGTTCTCCCACCTGCGACCATTTTGAAACAATTGCTTCACTGATGTGAAAGGAGCAGAT
>CM055273.1:25224840-25287877 GCA_029237695.1 Conchocele bisecta | reverse complement strand
GAAAGGAGCAGATATTTTGTTATAAAGCTGCACTCTTTCCTGTATTCAACTTTCACAGTACAACTCAGCACTATGTAAATAACGTGCATTCCACTACCAACTGTCTGAAGCGGCATATATGAATTTTGCAGCTTGTCCAGGACTGATTATATACTGGCATTGACGTCACAATGCTACAATGCGATAAGTATCCCTGCTTGGCAGCTTTTAAGACAGTGGTCTTGCCTACCCAATGTGGTGATACAACTGTCTTAATTCCAGATTATGCTAGTGTACACGCGACTTGACCACCTCACACACACCTCTGCATCTGTGTTGATGTCTATGCAACATGTATAATAGCTGCACAAAGGTAGCATTCACATATTGTAGTGCATGATAGACTAATGCATGAAAAACAGCCGCACACACGTGGGTCGGGACTTTGTCAGATGGTCAGTTGATTACCAATCATAAACCAATGTGCCTGAATGACGACTGTGGCAATCTGGTGTAGTCATTTGTGTGAGTGTTTACATCTTCGCTGGCCAATACCGAGGGTCATATCCGCACGTACCACCTCTCCTGTGTCTGTGTTCATTACTCCACTGTATAGAGGTGATGCTTCATCTAGTGGGTGGATGCACATACTTCTGGTGATACGGCGGCGGTCATCGTGGTCATATGCTATGCGAAATTGTGTCTCAACTGTGCTATTAATGTGCACAGTTTTTGCATTGCTCGTGAATTTAATGTCAATGAACAGGCTCTCCAGGTAAAAAACTCATTCTCCAGATGATCATTCCGTTCAAAGCGGCTGTCAACGCTATAGCTCACGAATCACATGCATGTACGCGGTCACAATGTACATACCATTCCATGTAGAGTTGTAGATGCCTGGTATGTGAACCACACATTCATCCTCGTGTGCTGCCCATTGGTGGTTTGATCAAATTATCCATCCACAGTTTGGTTTTCCGGCTGCTATTGGTACAGCTATCCTGTTCGGTAATGTGGAAACTGACTTATGACATACCCTCCTCCTGAACAACAGATCTTAGTAGCTCCCAGCATAAACAGCAGTCGAAAGTTCTGTGATATTTCCTCCCACGAATAATTGTGTCAACATTCACAAATGTACCTGCAAGAACCTCACATGCCACTCGCACCTATAATCACGGTGATGGTGTGTACAAAATAATCAGCATATGTATTACGCCTAGAATTTGTACTACACGGTTAAGTATTGTAGTTTGTGGAACGGAACCTCTATTGCATGGCGACCTGGCTTTCTTGGAGTAGGAAAGCTCGAATATGCCTACTTTAAACGTCCCGCTCTCTAAACGTGTTGGTGTTGCTGTGCTAATGAATTAGTAGGAATTAAAATACAAAGTTTGTTTTGTTTGCATTTAAAACTGCAAAAATCCAGAACTATCAAAAGATAAAACCGTCCTTAAAAATGCAAATCAAATGTAGATTGAGAGACATATGCATGAATTTTTACCAAAAAAACAAAAACTTGTACAAACTATTCAAGTACTTTACAACTTTGGTGACAAAATAGGATTTCCACCCTAATTAATAAGCAAATTGTAAACATATACTGCTATTATCTTTCATTTGATTAAAGATATGGATAGGAAACCCAGATTAACGACCTAAGCCAAAATAATTTGCCAGTTATAACATTATCAGTTATTTGTTTAAGTAAAATCGGCAATCTTTGAGGGTTTACATACATTTCCACGAAAATATAATGATCCGATTGTACAACTGCAGTTGCATCTTCCAATAGATTCCTCATACGTTAAAACATGAGTACAGAGCCCATATGTATCATCCTAGTACGCCGCAGACTACGATTAATTTGGACGTTATGGTGATATTAATTAATGTTGGTTGTGTGCGGTGGCCATCTTGGATTTAAAAATATGCCACCGTTTGTGCATACCCTCTTCAAATTGTTAGCCCATACCCGTATGAAGTCATGTCAACCAAAATAAAAACTGTATACTACATTTCCATCAAATGTGATGTTTGGTCACATTTCCTCCTGACTAGTACGGAATGTGAGATTCGGAATACGAAATTATAGCGAGACAAAATGGTCCTAACTAGCCACCATGCCACCACGAATAGGCACAGCTCTCGTGCATTAATCATCACATCTAACAAAGTATATACGACTGGGTTTCTATGGAAAATAAAATGAATTGGACATGAATTTAAATATGCTAATGAACATCGGCGTCTATGGGCAACCATACACGTATCTGTATGACCTGATCATGGCTGGGGTGCTTGAAATTCAACGTAGGTTTGCATATATCGGTTACGTCGCTGAACCTTCAAGCATAGAAACGCAGAGCCCGATTATGTATAACTATAGTGAATAAGATATGTCTCCCGTGTTATCATTCATGATGTTATTGTATTAAAGGTACTGCCCTCTCTGTTATTTATAGGAATTAAATAAGTTTACAAAATTGTGTCACCAGTCCTAAAAATTACCAGTGCCCGCTATACAGATATAATAATTTAGTAATATTTATTTTACTGATAGTAACTCGCGGTGGCATCAGGATATTTTCATACGCAAATGAGGCATGCTATGTTTTAATTATTTATACTACTTAAATGCGTCAAACATATATTTTTGACTGATTATACAGTATGATCATTGTACATCAATCAAAAAATAAATACAGAGAATAAATAATAATGTACGTTAACATTTTAAGGAAACACGCTTATCGCCCCTGATATCAGAGTGGAAATTTTGTGTCTAGTATACAATGTATAATAACGCCAATCAGTACGTGGGGTAATGGTGACTGAATGTTTATTTTCCCAGACAATGTCTCAGATGATGTCTCTAATATAAAGAACATGTTGTGTCTACTGAGTGGGCATGTACCTTTAAGGATCAAACAACTTGAACCTTTGGAAAATATCAATACAGGTATATTAGTTAAGATAAAACGGATGGGGTTGACAAGCACATATTGTGTTTACTTACTTCATGAAATACTTCTTCAAAGTTTACAATATTTCCAGTAAATGGCGCCAAAAGTAGACAAAATTTACATGCGGAATTATATTATATACTCTGAAACTTGTGTGACCTTTTGACTTTATTTAAGAAACCTATTGTAAATTTTGTAAACGTATTTATTGAAATTATGTAGTTGTCCGAAGGTACAAAATCGCACGGCGTATCTCATACATGTGTGTGGCTATGCCTGGAGAGATTCACTGTACGCCATTCCATCAATGACAGACCACTCGTGCTTCTAACAAGCAATATAATAGCAATACATACACATAGAGAATACCATTCTAGAGACTTTTGATATAAATATATTCAATCAAGGCTCGAAAATGCGTAGGAATTCCGAGGCTCGCAGAGGAATTCCTACCGTTTCCGAGCAGATCCCGATAAACTTGATATTAAAATACACTAACATGGTATTGTATTTATCAGGTAGCATTTTACGCACCAGAATAAACAATTATGATGCAGTTTTCGTTGAAATAAATGCAGATTTGTTTCCGTTGCTTAATTGCACTAACGTCATTCGGTAACGTCATGTGACGCCGGTCGTCCAATGAAATGTCACTTTTTAATTTGCAATAACCCGAATATTCGTATCAGTTCAATGCCTGGTACGATGTTATGTTATCATTTAGTAGGCATACCGCCAATATAAAGCTCGTAACATGATAACGATCAGAACCAGGCTACAAGAGTAAAATACTATGCTATTTTCATCAGGAGCTATACTGGTTCCCCAATTTCTCCAGTCGCAGCCACATCTACTTTGTAAAATATGTATTGAACCAGAAAGTTAACAATCAATTCATGCAATATTTGATTTATTATGATTTATGCGAGGTCATTATCTACATGTAGAGAAATCTAAATAATAATTGCTATTGTTATTCAAACGTTATTAATTTGACAGGTATGACTTGTTCACAAGTATTTACTTCAATACGATGATTTCTTGTTTGCTTGGCAATACTTTTAGGATGGAGATTTTAATAATAGTGTTCATGGAATTATTATACTCGCAAGACATTGGCATCGCTTGAATAATTTCCCTATTATTCAGATATGATTATTGGTTGCAATTGTCAGAATATTGTTTTGCAACATGATTAAATAGCGGAGTCGATAGATCAGACGATTGACATGAATGTGCATTTTCTATATTCATCTAGGTCAGACGATTGTGCATTGTTTCAAATTCAGCTAGGGAACATTGTTTTTATGTATGTTTAGCTACAGGAGCATGTCAGACAAACATGTCAGCCATTTTCCAAGATGGCCGCTAACAGTATTCTGTGGATACAAGTAAATGGCATTATTTTGCCGAGGAAATACTATTACATGTATCATCATTATTTTTACTCACAACACTTGCAGTTACAACCTTTACTATTATTCCAATAAATGTTGTTGACCTGTTTTACAAATGGTCGCCATTGTAAAAACAGCTGCCAGAATATCACAAAATCGCACATTTCTGCAGACTTTCTTTACCAGTGATGCGTTCAACAATGACATAGCACTTCCTGTGTGCATATTGAAGAGTGGAATGAAGAATGACTGCATACCATTGTAGTCCATCATGCCGTTTCCAATATTAAAACAATATATATAACATTGCTCACACATCTTAAATTGCGTGTCAGTTTACATTCTGCATAAGGGTAAGAGATGACTTTTATATATGTGAAATGTATATACATGTTGGAACTAATGTTAGACATACACTTCACCTTACATGCTCTTGCAAATGGCCGCCGTTTTGAAAATGGCCACCATTTGTACGCGTACGGCGGTGGTTGTAGAGTTCTCAAAGTGGCATAACTTGAACTCCAAAACCAATGGTTTACCTTGTTATACATGTATGTTAGAGAAATAAAACTACACACGTAGATGAAAAGTGTTTTATTGTAGTTGATTTTCGAGTCTTTGAATTTGCCCGCACCTGAATATTGTGGATCGCATTCTGTATCCTTGTCTGCACAATAAATCAAGTTCCACTTGATGGATTGTCACCAAATGTATACATACATGTGTATATTACGTCAAGATAAAGAACCTTTATTGATTTTCAAAATGTACTGATTAGTTACATCACCTTGGCGGCCATGTTTAGTTTTCACATGTTGTATCCCTGTCCGCGCAATAAGTCAATAAATACTCTTGACGGATCGTAAACAAATTCTACACACATGTTTTGTTTGTTTGTTTGTTGGGGTTTAACGGCCTATCAACATCTAAGGTCATTTAAGGCCGGGTCAATGGGTTTAGTACTAAATCCCATATATTACCTGTAGAAGTTCATATACATATTCAAGTACATGTACACACAGGTTTATCATGGCGAGATGAAGAAGCATATTGGTTTTCAGTGAGCTACATCCCCTTATTTAATGGCCATGCCTCGACGGGCTTATATTGTGACTTTCGGCACTCTTGCTGCAATTGATATACGATATTTATTTTTTAAATGGTTCAAATAGTAAAATCAACAATAATAACATATTTTGTAACGTAGTGGCCGTGACTGGAATAATGTGGATGATGGCATTTGTGACCAGTGTATCTACTGGTCAAATAGTTCACTCCTGTTGCCTGCTAACGTTCTATATTGTGTGTTAGATGCATGACGGATGCTTCATTGATGGATTGGCTGGAAATGCAGATCCTGATCAGATCACATGCTGATTTGGATCTACATAGGTATTTTGTATAAGTACACTTGGCTTGGGCTACGAGTTCTCACAACATTAGTTGCATCCGTTACCGTCACTCTTATACACTCAATGGTCGAGTAGTGTATGGAAATAACATAAGAAAACAAGTATGGTGTAGCCGCTAAACCCCACAATCATTCATCCTGGGCTATATTATCTGTTGATATCCCAGATGCGAACCTTCACATTGGGTCGACGAACCAAACTCAATCGTACGGCATTCAAGTTATCACGTGGAAATGAATTCGGACGACGTACAGTGTAAGAACGAAAAGCCTACAATATGTGACACCGCCACCATTCGGTGCTGAGCACAAAATGTAACCTCCGAAGGAAATCACATTTAATATATATTATTTAACATGTTTAATGTATAATATTTATCACCATAGTTAGAAACTGTATTCATTTTGGCAGTCCTATGTGGTGTCATATAAGACAGTCCTTCAATGTGGACGCCGCATAGGACTTCCAATACAGTTTCGAACTAGTTTGATAAAGACCATGTGGTGGAAGCTTTACTAAAGGAGTGACTTTAAACCAATATCATGTATACTATCTGTGTTCCGTAAAAACGTTATCTTATCAATTTGTTTATACAGTCATTCAATATATCACCAGGAAGCGTTTGTATGTAAACAATCGACAGCTCGCATTGCAAATACAAACATGGCATTGGTATTTTAGCAAAATTAGGGTAGTGTATGCAAATACAGCGATATATTCAAAACATTGATCGAGTAGAGTATTGCCAGATCAAAGAATAATATTTTTAGTCATAATATCTCATATAGGATCATGTCTATAACGGACCTCAGGAAATATGTGGCCAGTGTAAATCGTGATCAGATGTGTGATCATACCATTAGGTATTGATCACAAACTGTTCGTCAAGGGCACACATACATAATAAGTAGATCGTACATGTACATGATATGAATTAAACCAGTTTACTGATGTCATAAAAAACGAGGCCTTAATATAATATTAACTGGACATACATGGTATTATTTATTTATTACATAAGCACATAGTCCTACGTTGACGCTGTACTGATTACTCAAAGTGTTTTCTATAGCGGCCAATATACTGGTGTATCATAATGTTTAAACGTGGACTCCCGCATCAAAGATTTTAATGTTTTTCGTCCATTCTTTAGATAATGTATGACATTTATCGGGAAATTAAACATTAATTTACCATTACCGGACGTGTTAATTGGCATTACCATACTTTTTATATCAAACGTTAATCCTGAGCGATAACCGTGTTTCCTTAAAAGGTTAACGGAAACAACTGTTTATTATCTCTATGTTTATGTGCAATGGTCGTACAGTATCATATGTCGATACGATATTGATTCAGGTGATGCGTGTAGTTGAAATACACAATTTAAAAATATCCTGCTTCATTTGCATATACTGTTTACCAAACTAGCTTGATACAAACGTTTGCGTGTCTCTATTAGCATGATTAGTAAAGTTAATATTACTAAACGATTAAATCGGGCACCAGTCATTTTTTAAAAAACAGGTGGTATAGTTACTCAGTTAAACGCTTATTGTATCGAGGTGCGAAGATGCAAAGGCTGATCATGCTGATATTGACATTTGACATACATTAAATATAAAATGGCGTAACACATTTTTTCTGACCAGACTGCTAATATCTGGCAAAACTCGCAAATCCACCCCACACACTACACACTCGTTTCTTTATCGGATGCGAAAACATATGTAAGGAATAAAAACATTGGTTGCGTTTACTATCATATAGTCTGAAACATACTTGGTATGTTTAAAGTGCGTGGAGTCCGAATGAAATTCCTTAGACATGTACCGGTTTGCTGCAGATACGACACAAAGACAAACTCGCTTTAAACAGCGTCATTGCAAAATATTTGCACCAGTGTACGATGTATGTACACGATAAGCATTTTAAAATGCGAGAGCTGAATGTTATCGCTAGTCAGTAACGTAGTGTCTAGTCAAAGCAAAGCTGAAAGCATGTGGCTACTACATGTACGTGCGAGATTAGCACAACAAACGTTGTAACGCTGGTTAATATTCTACGGCAACTTAAAGGGGACATGGGCAACCAACTTTGTTTCTATCTCGTTCCCACGAGTTAGCTATTTCATTCCCACGAGATAGATTTCGAACGTATTCTTCTCGTGAACCGCTTGGCCGATGCTGGTCAAACTTCACAGTTAATGTGTGTGGGTGAAGTATTTTCTTATGTGTTACAATGAAGGTCGTCGCATAATCAAAGATGGCCGTCATAAAAAATTAGGTCAAATTCTTAAAAAACTATTCTCACGAACAGGCTGCCCGATGTCGACGAAACTAGGCAGGTGTGATCGATAGTCAATGCACTTTCAGGTTTGGTAAACTTATTAAAAATGGGCAGGGCCAGGTGGGTCACGTAGGGGTCAAATTTAACATTTGACCAAATATGGTCATGTTATATATTGCATATACTGTCATAATGTTGTATATAGTGTGTACATCAAACTGAATGCGTCACACCATGATGGAAGCGCATTGTGGTGTTCAGAAGTCACACTTACGCTGGACAGTTTCGATCAGAAGGGACTGAGCTAAAACGCAGATCGCTTTATCATTGTGCGCAAAATCGGTATTTATAAGAGAATGTGAAGACATAGGCAAGGTCAACACCGCCAGACTGAAGGCAGAAGTCGTGTCCAACGTATCCATTTAAGTTTAGAACATGGACCCGGCTCCTACTAGCCGTATACAGGTAATGAGAACGTGCCATGATCTCCATTACATGTTTTACATTTAAATTAATATATGACAAAAATACTGATTGTTCTGAGACACATGCGAACTGTCATGTCTCTAACCCAGTGTAACTACGTCACCCCCGTCCCCGGAACAACACAGAAACACCGCGTAGAGGCAATAATGTAATGGAGTGGTGCTTAACGGCCCACCAATACAAAGAGTATAATTTAGGTCCAAGAAATATAGATGAAGTAAATAATAGTAAAATTGGATGTTATATGTGGTAAGGAATCAGATGATTAGGTAAAAATATAAATACAGTGGAAGATCGATCTATCGAACCGGCAACGCACTCGAATAAAAGTTCGATTGAGGACTAGTTCGAGGGAAAGAAATAAATACTAGTCGCTAAGTCAGTGATTTCATTCCATTTAGGAATGACACCATTGATTTATGGTTGTATGGCCTTCTGGAAGAAATATCAAGTAAACAACTATAATGAACTAATTATTTTATTTCAATATGTACATGTATGCATACGTAAATAAATAAACTGTTAATTAAACTGAATATTACAAACCGTCTCGTCTTTGTTTTGTTTTTTTCATATCGAAACCGGAAGTTGTCGTGAGCAACATTCCCATTCCTATAATTAAGCTTGACAATCATTTTTATTGCGAGTGAATGTTTTTTTTATCACGGATCATTTACATACACAAGCAGTAAAGTGTTTGCAAAAGATCGGCGTAAAATAACATTCAATAAACGAAAGTGGACAGGTGCGAAACATCATATCCAAAGAAAGTGTCTATAAATAGCACACTGGTTTATTAAATATTCAAAATGTACAAATAAAATTTAAACGAAATTGCACAAAACGCAAAAAAAATAAGTGAATCACTCATAATTTACTGATGTGACAGTTAAAATTCAATTAAATATTTAAAGGCGAATTATGTTCAAATTAATTAATTATCGTGGTCATCTTGACGTGGAATTAACACCGTTTAATTTTTAAATTTTTAAAATGTGATTTAATGTCGCCATCTGTCAAGCGAAACAAATCAAACAGACCGCCAATCGTGATATTCACACCTTGTTAGGAAAACAGATCAGCTGGCGACAGACTTACCTGTTCGAGCTATCAATAGCACTTTACATTGATTGACTGACCAAGGGACCGTGACTTCAGTTCGAGAGTTCGACTTTGTCGTAGTTCGAGTTTTAGGTAGAACATTATATGATTTATATAGGGAAATTTGTCGGGACCACAGGACGAGTTCGAGTTTTCCGGAGTGTCGACAGAGACCTGTTCGAGAGATCGATCTTCCACTGTAATGTATTATGAGCAATGGAAATGAGGAACATGTATAAAATGAGGCAGGTGAGCATGATTAGGCATTACTTGTGGTCGATGTGTTAACTAATTGTGTTCGCATATGTTATATGTACATGAATACAGAAATGCATACACATGCATGCATGTACATGTACACGCGCATATACATACACACGCATCTATAGTCTATAGCCATAGAAACGCATACATGCAACATATTTACGTCAAGAGAATCGTCTTGTGGCGAGCAAGTATATTTAGACCTGAGTGAATTATGTGTTTGTTCTCTTCAAAGTTTAGTCGTTCGGTACCAAATATTAAGTAATTATCGACAACTGGAGTATAAGGGAGGCTTTCTAGGTAGTTTTTGTCATATGTGCCGGTATTGTTTTCAATACAACTGTAGATGACTGGTTGTTTCTATGGTACCACATGTGCAGTTGGGCGTATCAACTATCGACTATCGACCTACGGTGAAGGTCATAATTTAATGAACTACATATAGGCGAAGGCGTGTATGGAGTATTTGACCCTGTCTCGATATTATATAAAGGCGAGGATTTTAATATGTTTTTATTCAAGCGTGCTTTAAAGGAGATTGTTGTTGTGGCATTTCTTATCTCTTCAGACAACGAATTCCATTCTCGGATTGATGACAGAAGAAATGAATTCCAATATATTAGGGTAAGGCACGGTGTTAATGGTATGTCACACGCGTTTCTGAGATTATAGCGAGCTTGAGTTTTCTGTGGGATTAGCTCAGCAAGATATTGGAGGACTAATTTATGTTATTACGTCTGTGTCAAGAGTTTGTCACTTAAGATCCTGATATAGCTTGTCAATGTTGCATAGCTTTGTGGCTCCACATACGATGCGCGCAGCCTCGAGTTGGACATATTCAAGCTGTTTTTTAACTCGATCGTACAGTTACTCCATGCTACGTCTGCGTACTCTAGCAGAGGGCGAATTAATGAAACATACGTTCGTTCAATGGCTGATCTACTTAATATAAATTTAAAGGATCGTAACATACCAATTCGCTGCCAAGCTTTATTTATGTACGAGGATATGTTTGGATTCCACTTACCGTCGTCTTATAGATTAAGACCCAAATGTTTATGCTCTTTAAAAGTATTAATAGGTTGGCCATTCATCAAGAGATTTGGATGTTGTGGTTTATTCAGCTAGATTGAGAAGACCATGGTCTCAGTCTTTGAAGGGTTGAATTGTTTTCATTGCATAGACCACTGGTGAATATATTCTAGATCGTAGTTTAATGTTGCAGATGAGGCTAGCGGGTCGTCAAAGATATGTACAGATTAGTGTTGTCAGCAGCAATAGTCGAATATTAGAGTGAATGTCACTTACAATGTCATTGATATAAATTACGAATAAGACGGGGCATATAATCGAGCCTTGTGGAACGCCAGCATTTATAGATGTCCAACGGGATGACGAGTTGCCATAGACTACACGTTGGCGTCTTTGGGACAGGCATGAAGAAAGCCAATCAATCAGAGGGCCAGTGATACCAAAGGACGAATGTTTATATAGGACGCATCGGTGCCATACTCTATCGAAGGCCTTGGAAATGTCGCAAAAGACAGCACGGGACTTCCTTTCCGTCGTCCAGTGCTTTGCATATTTCATTATATAGATATACCAACTGATTTACTGTCGAATCCCCTCTTACAAAACCAGACTGGTAGCATGTCAGTTTATTATTTGTAGTTATAAAGTTATATTGCAGTTGTGTATGTATCGCTCCATAAGCTTACCTATGCAGCTAAGAAGTGATATAGGTCTGTAGTTAAATGGACTTGATGGATCTGAGTTCCCGGGCGCCTTCGCGTAAGAGTCGCGGACTAATAAGGTCTGGACCGCTATCTTTGTGTATGGATTTACTAAATCTATGGCGTCAGTGACGTCTTTTGGATAACTTGAGATGGTCGATAGGCTATGATGTGAACGTGGTGGAGTTGGAGGTAGGATATGCCCACTGTTGTCGATAGTCGATTGTTTAGAGAAGAACCTATTCAGTAACATTGTTTCGTCGTCATCCGACAGGGATTGTTGTTGATTTATTGCTAGATTTTACTTGCTTAGAGAGTTTAAACCATGACATTTTTGGAGTATTTGGATCATTATCTTTCTCAATAATCGTATTCAGACTGGCATTTTCGGATTAGTTTCTCAGTTTTCGAAAAGTGGCCCATACGGAATCGGTATTGATGCGTTTCGCTTTTTTATGAGCTCTATTGCGTTTCCTCATCGCTTTCCTGATAGTGTTATTGAACCAGGAGATATCGTTCGGCCTAATTGTAACTAATTTATTTGGTATAGTTTCCGATGCTGATTTGGCAATGGATGTCGAAATAGATTCTACTGTGCTGTCTAAATTTTCGTTGCTAAGTTCTTGCCAGTTGACTGCATTTAGTTTTTCTCTGAAAGCAACATAATTGCCTTGTTCGCAGAGCCATATTTTTCCTTTGTCTGTAGCTGTTTTCGTTTGTTGGGCTTTTAAACTAGCAACTACCGGGCGTTGGAATCGGACTAAATCAGGAATGAAGGGATCTGCAACACAACTTGTGATGGTGTGTCTCGCTTCTTTGACAAATATTAGATCGAGTAGTGAACAGGAGTTTTCAGTAAAATGTATGGGTGTAGAAATTAATTGTTGTGCGTCATAAGAAGTGATGACCCTGCTCATTTTATTAGTGTTTGAAGACTGTATATTTATGTTAAAGTCCCCAGTAACAATACTGGTGTCACATACTTGATTGAAAGCGCGGTAAATACTTTATTCTAGTAAAATCCAGTGGTTATTGTTTGAGTCTTGTGGTCTGTATATGCCACCTTTTTTTCCGATTCACATGTAGCTCAATCCAGAGATAATCAATACCATTTATTTCTAAGTATAAACGCCATGAAGCGTGTAAACCCTCTTTTGTATATATTGCTACTCTGCCACCATGTCTATCTTTCCTGTCACAACGGAAAGGGGGGTTACAATTAGAGATTTCTGTGAATATAATGACATCCTATTGTTGTGCTTCGATTTGTATGTTCAAGTGCATAGCTCTGATACCACTGTTAAGTAGGTCCGTATATAAGTATGTTGATAAAGATGAGGAGTCCGATTTGGAGCTTGGATCCGGGTTGGGATGAATATCACCAGATTATAATAACAAGAGTTCTTGTATATTGGCCGAGAACGATACATGACATATATGTATACACTCTCTGTGAGTGCTGCACCAGGAATCAACTGCCTCCCGCTGCTGGCACACGGAAACCCCAGACCTAGTTGCTATGGGACCAGAGGTGTCGCAGAGGTGTCGCATACAATACATGAGAAATACGGTCATATATATCAAAGTGGTGTTACCTCCCTTGCATATCTACATGTGTACATTACCGTCAATGGACATGTAAATAGTAAGAAGTTTCGTTTGTCACACTCCCAGCGGGCTTGACCTATTAATGAATGGGTTTCACGTATCGTCGACTAATCGGGCTGCGCGCATGACATATATTGTGCAGTAATCGCCTGGATTTCTAAATATCGAAATCAGGAGTATGTTTATCAGATGTACAAATGCGTTTGCAATGTTCACGCTTGAGTAACGATATCTGCTTGTGACAAATCGGGGATAATAAGCAATGACGTGCAGGAATTCCCGGCGATACGAAGGATTTAGCAATACAAAGGATGTGCTCGCATAGCCCTTACAAAAATGGAGTTATTAAGTTGATGACCAGTGTAGATATATATCATCATAATTGTCGAGCGCGAAAATGTGTACCACTAAAGCAGAATGTAGGCAAGACTATGGCCATTCTACACATCATGTAGCCAGGTCTGGATCTACACTGTCTCAAGCATCTTGATGAATGACCTGGCAACGGCTCACAACACCAGATTACCGGTTAATATGCTGGCGTACATAACATTAAGCCGGTTTATACTGTGCGTGGTAGACTTCTAGACACTGTACATGTGTATACGTGAATAGTTTTACATGTTGTTAGTGAGGGAATATAGCTAGTCAATTCCCTTTGAATCTATTCACAGAAATCCGGTTCCTATTGGATATTCTAGGGTCTTCCCGCTGGTGAAAAGGGCGAATGTCGCACGATTTGTTATGTAGAGGAGCCATTATAGTGTTTTCGACTAGTGTTGGTTTAGATCATCCTACATATCTGCGCAATCTATCCGGAATTGCATTATTTGCCAGATTCATATTTTTCACACTTATTAATTGCATTGCAATCAGTGCAGATCCAGATCAGACTGCACATCATTATTTTTGTTATTCAATAAGAAGTAATCGCTAAAATTAATCGAAGGACCGGATCTCTATACACATACATACAATGGCAAATAACCGTCCAAGATCCCCCTTTAGTTATACTATATTGGACACTACAATGGGTATGGTGTAGCAGGACGAACCCACAAGTAGTCCGTCAAATACACCATAACAAAAGAGGAGTCACGAATAGCGCTCATCTACCTAGCAAGTAATCTGCTATAAATAGAACTCCTAAATCTGGCAGAGTAAGACAAACATTCAGTCTTACACACTTTGGGGTGCATTACATGCAGTTTGCATTGTTCAGGACTTACACTGACCATTATGAATGTTTACTGATGCATATATTTGTCCTACTACTAGTAGGGTCAAACTGCTACATGACCACAAAACAATTACTAGAAAACGTTTTATAGTGTTTTTCTGTAGTATAAGGTCTGGTGTAGAACATATCAAAAGTTGGCCAAAATCGGACCACCAGAAAGTGTCGAAATATGACGTCATAAAAGATGGCCGTCAATGTTTAAGAATGGCTAAACGTTAGTCCTACCTGTTAAATTCAACAAGTTCTCACACATTTAAGTGTGAATATTACCTATAATATTCATTATTTTGCCAAATGAATAATTCCGGAACGGGATAAAAGAGTTACATGTGACGTCATGACGTCGAGAATAGCATCATATCATGAAGAATGACGTCATGACGTGGTTTAGTTCTAATTTAAATATCAGTCACAATTTCATCGTCATCTGAAACTGAATCTTAGGACACATTGTCAAAGTTGCCATTTTCGCAATGTCCACAAGCCGTGGTGCATTCAAGTCCATGCTTTTTGCAGCTACATTTCAGTGTGCTGCATCCCGAGGAACAATTGCATCTGATAATTTGAAGCAGTTGGTCTGGTGCGGGACTATTGCCCATCATGAGTGTAACAAGTTTACCCCCTTGTACATCCCAGCCCCATTTAGTGGTATCCATGTCTTCATTATTGCCCATCCACTGCATGACTTGTAAGTATGTCCGTCGAGAGTGAAGATTTGTGGCCGAGGTTGTTGGGGGCAGTCTTTCTGGTTTCTCAAAAGTCTTTGCTGCGGACACTTTCTTGCAAAGGTAACCATATATAGCGCAATGGCACTAGAGACGCAGATTTGGTTCCATTGAACAGGGAGACCATTGCTTTGCAGCCAGTACTTTATACAGTAGCTTAGTCTGTATTTGGTGTACAGAAGATCTTTGAACATGCGCGCAAGACACAATCGCCCTTGACAAACTTTTGGAAACCAGACTTCTTGCCGACCCCAAATATTCTTGACGCAGCCAGAGAACGCATGGACAAACAACATGCCAGAGCAGACATCATCACCAAGCGACTGTTTCAGAACTTGATGTTATACACATTTGATTTTTATTTGTCTTTGTCGGACCTAAAGAAAAGATCATTGCAGTCTTTTGTTGCGTGATGCAATAGCAAGACCAATAAGTCGGTGTCTTCTCCAATCAGGGTTGTTGATTTGTAAGTACAGCAGCATCTGATAACATGAGCTGGTTTCGGATAGCATCCAGAAGTTGTGATTTATCTGGCTTCCGTAATATATATTTTGCTTCAAACAGTGCTGGTGGATATGGTGAAAGTTCATACTTCATCAGTTCATCTAGACCAAGATCTTCAGACTGTGATACCACCAGAAACCTCTGAAACAACAGAGCTGGTTCAATGGTTCGGACCTCAATGAGCTGTTGCTAGTGTCTTGACTTTAGTCTTACGTCTGTACGAATACGAAAAGACGGATTGCCCTTCCATTTGTTTAACTATGTCTCTTCCAACAGAAAACAGATCTTGAATGTTTACATCCTTATTAGCATTTATTCCTGTGATAATGTTTCTCAATGTCGTCTCCTCTGAGAAGGGAGAATGTTCTTCAAGCTTGGCTGCAAGCTTTGACATGTCCACATTGTCTCTCTCCATTCGCGATGCAGTTGTCGCCTTATGTTGTTCCCTTCTTTTGTACACTGTGTTATTGAAGTCCTGCATGGCATAGTTGTAGGCTGAGGATATTGGAGCAGACATTGTCCAAACGGCTCGTTGGTGTTCAGTCATGCCACTTCCACTAGTTAACCCACCTGTACTTATCAGGGACCGTATCAGAGTCTGCTCAATCACTAAGTCGGAGCCAAGGCCAGCCTTATTACATGGAATCTATTCAGGATTTCTGGAACACTGCAGGCTTTTCAATTTCTATTGCCTCAACTGTCTGCAGGTAGAGATACGCAGATTTCAGATAATTTGCGTGCCCAGCAGCAGCAAAGATTGGTAGGCACTCATATATAGCGTGGAGGTGCATTTTCCACGACCTTGTGCGATCAGCTTTGATTAGCTCAACAGCAACTCCCAACATTTGTTGATAGTTCAGCCAGAGCTTGCTCGTCTCTGAAATATTGGATAATTCACACTTTTTATAAGCCAATACGTTTACAATTCTTTCGATGCAATCTGATTTCAATAATGTGTCTAAGTCAATTTCACCGGCTTCCTGTAATGTGTACACACTCTCGAGTTCATGTATGTGATTATCAAGGTCTGGTACGCTTTCAATGGCTTTGACTGCGATCTGTTGCGTAAAAACACTGACTGACAAGGAGATGTCCACGAAATGAGCACAGCTCAGCTTTTCCGCTCATCATGTGTACGACTGAATTTTCACCGTATATCGTCTCTAAGATGTTTTTGAGTCCACTTCAATCCATTAATGTTCCTATAGCACCCAGAAAATTCATCAATATGTGGAAGCTTCCTAATAACAGCACAACATCTCGTATTGGACTATTGTGAGGAACCGCGTGTATTATCTCGGAAGCTTTCCAGAAGAGTGGCTGGTCAAATGTAACAACCGGTGGGGCATTATACTTAGATGAAAGCTTGCTAATATACTCAAGAGTAGAGAAGATACATGTCTTGTCGCCCGGGAACATGTCGATTATTGGAAGGAAGACTATCGATGACTGTCCAGTATGGTCTAATTGCTTGTGCAGTACGTGCATCATGCTTTTCCAATTTGGTACTGGTTGACTAAACCGAAAGGATACCTCCCACAATATGTCAATAGTATGACCCACATCGATTAGACCTGCCAGTGGTTGGAATTGTATACTACAACGTAATTGCTTTGCAAATCCGTACTCCACAATGTCCACTTTTGTTTCGTCAATAACATGTAATTCGGAGAGGTTTTGTCCAAGTATTGTTCGAGTAATTTGTTGGCTTGGGGTTATGGCTGCTATCATCCCCAATGCCATGAAATGTACATTTTCTATCTAGTGACACAATGTTGTGGTCGACATTATCTGCTGCAAACAACAGCATCGTATCGGCCATATTGACATTATCTAAAACATCAGGGGCAACTGCGGAAGCAGTGTTTTCCTCACACCTTTGAACTTCTGAGTATGAGGAGCAATACCCCATGGAGGACAGGATGTCTATCAAAAACCTTGATCGGAAGTGATGATGCATTTGAACAGCGAGCCCGATTTGTAACTGCGTAATAAAGCCCTTGGACAAACTTCTTGAACAAGTGCTTGTCAAATACTCGCTTCTTTCTGACGGGTGTCCTTTCCGACGAGAATATTTTGAAGCAGACAGCGCAAACTAGGTGCAATGTATCCTAAGCAGATTCGAGTTCAAGGTCTGTAGTTTTCGGATACTCGTCCGTTAAAGGTGTAATAATGGTTTTGATGTCACTTTTGATGAATTTGGCGGCAGTTTCTATTATCGCTTTCGTATGACCTTCCTCGTCTTCCTTATTCGGCATGTTGAAGTAATTCCGCATTTGCTCTGGAATTTTCCTCAACTTTCGACTTTATTTACAAAAACAGAATGTCCACGGCGAAAATCTCAAGTGCGATAAGGTCGGCTTTCTCATACACTGGCTCTTTTATTAATTAAACTGACAATTTACGGGCCCAGTTTTGTAAATTTGTATTCATTTATGCCTCATATATACTGTATACAGCGTTACGAATATAAGTGCTATAACCCTACAGAAATACGGCATGACGTCATTTTTGACGGCATGACGTCACATGAACCACTGATATCATAACAACAAAGTACCTTTAATAAAACAATGCATATCAGCAATAATGTTCACACGTTATTTGGCAAGAAAGTGTTTTATTTAACAGATACGAGAGATTTTAGTCATTTTTTATCAATGGTGGCCATCTTTTTTGACGTCACATTTAGACCCTTTCTGGTGGTTAGATTTCGGCCAACTTTTGATATGTTCTTCTCCAGACATAGTAGTACATAAAAACACTATACAACGTTTTCTTGCAATTTATTTGGGGTTAGCCGAAACAATTTCCCACGTTGACCCTACTATACTGGAAACACACACATTGGTGACGTATGTGCAGACGAGCGCTGTTACGTACTATTGTTTAATTAAAAACTGCACCGGTGATACACATGCTTTGGTTTTGCAAACATGGCAGACCGGGTCATGCGACATTTCCAGGCAGCCGGATCCAGGTATATACTGGTTAGCGCGTTTAATGGTGCTCCGTGTGATATCAAGACTAACCAGTAGTAACACCAGATAAGAACACGCCACGTGTAGTAATTGATTTGTCAAAACGTTAAATCTACACATGCGTATGAACATACAAGGTACATAATAATACATGTGGCCTACTAATTATACACGAATAAGGGAAGTAGTCCGCATGTTTTATTCAACCAGCGTAGCACCGGGCTGAAAATTTACATAAAATATTCCATTATTGCTAATTAGAGGTGAAATAGTTAACGGCTGGTTTAGGATGATGTGCATGTTTAAACATACATCGTTCATATTATACTGGATATTGTTACTCTTCGAGTTAATACGAGGTAGCCCTAATGTGTGGCAGTGACTGGCGAAATGGGGCCTATAGAAGTGGGTGAAGAGTCCGGACTCCGATTCTGTACCGCATGCCTGCAGCCTGCTAATATCTGCTAATATCTGTCACACTGTCTATGATTTAGAAGAGGGACACATGTTGTATTTACTGACTGGCGAACAGTAGTGTATACCCAGATCAGACCTCGCGAATACACAAGCCGCTATTGGTCTACTACGGTCGCATAGGACACAATCACGATTTATCCTGTCACTGCCACATATACCCATTGGTAAGCAAATGTCACATAATGCTATGCATCAAGTGTTTTGGTAAACAGGGTAGGTCATGATCATGCTGGATATTCTTGCAGTCATGTATTGAGTCTCTTTATGTACAAGTAGTCTGGGCCGCATCGTACATGTAATCTTAATGTACAAGTAATTTGACCACTAATATATGTAGCGGATCGGGTAAAGCATTAACCCTTACAGTGCTGAATTAAATTTTGTCGTCTGCTGCTTATTTACCATTTTCGGTTCTTCCCACCAAAATTATGGTTGGGTTGGTCAACACTCCATAATCATATTCAGTGGAAACGATACTAATGTGTTATCAAACCATATCACTACTTAGAATGAAGATAACAGAGTGTAGATGTCTATGGGGATTTAACATGGGGAAATGTTGCGAATTTCAGAAATACTGGACCGATTTTCAAAATTTAACTTTTGTTTTATTAGTTAGATCATATCCAAGCTATCTACCCAGGTTTCGAAGTGAATTTCCAATTTTTTTCGTTTTCTGACTCCTCACAGCTCCTCCATCTCCTTTTCCCCCATGTTAAATTCCCATAGACAAATCTATTTTTCGTAATAAAATCAATATTTGACAAATTTTCACGAAATAAAAAAAAGGCTTATTCTTAAATTTTGATAATTTTATTATTATCGAAAACAAATATTGTTTTTGCATTGTTTAGATGGCCGTACAATTTGGACAGCTTTCGTGAAACAGACAGTACATTATTCATGCAGGTGATGCACTAGCAAGTGGTGATGCGGATGTCTTATGGTTCACACTGTTATTTAACACTGAACCTACGTATACACTGACCAGACTATGTTTGTGCTACATGCATTGGCGTAGTAGGCCCCAATCGAGCAATACATATGTGTAAACAGGTCAGGCTGTTTTAAATGCACGTCCTAGTTATTGCATGTTACATCATGAAACACAACAAGCTGCTCGGTGGACGTGATCAATACTGGTATATGTTACAATAGTTCCGTTTTTGCATAGGCGCATCTCGTTGTGCATGTGTGTCTATGCAGTCTATATCAGAGAAACATACAGTACGGAGGCAACAGTGGAAGTGTACAACTAAATGACAGTTAGGAACAGTGTGGCACTTGGTCAGCTGTGTACTTAATATCAAAGGCCACAGTTGTGTCAAGGGCCACAATTGCGTACTTTCGTGCCAAATGCATTACATTACTAGCGGGTCCGTGGCTATGCTGGTGAACACGTCCACTTGGCCAGCTTGTCTTGCTAGTGACCAGCAGCGGGATGTATACAATAAGCGCTGGTTTGTACAGGACTAATGGACAATTAATTTCGATCAATAGACTGTGTCGATTTCTAGCCTGTATCAGGTGCATCTGCAGTGAGTTATTTTGTCATGTACATGATTACGTGTACCTTTGCGTATTTGAACTAATAGCGTGATATGCACTCGTTGCGTTGTGTGAGTGTTGTCAATACACTGGTAACGTAATTACCTAAGGTTGACTGCGGCTAGGCAACTTCCCGTCACTAACTAGGGCGATGTCGTCCATGTCTTTAATTAATACTGTCACATCGTTTCTCATAGCATACACTTTGGAACCAGCAACCCAGGTTGTATCTAGTTTCTAGGCTTGGACAAGTTGACGCGCTTCATATGCTAGTTTATCCCTGAGTTTGGTTAAGTGTTCCTGGACGAATATTCTGTCTCCCAGAGATCTACTAGCCCGGTAGATGCGTTGGTAGGCCTTGGAGTTGGTGAACTTAACGATGATGCGTCTGTTCACGCTCAATGATGGCTGGAACCGGCCAGTCAGTGGCAGTGATCAATGTCGGACGGGGCTAAAGGGACATTGTGCGACTC
Organism: Conchocele bisecta; assembly: GCA_029237695.1. NCBI lineage: Eukaryota > Metazoa > Mollusca > Bivalvia > Lucinida > Thyasiridae > Conchocele > Conchocele bisecta. The sequence continues at coordinate 25,266,694 of CM055273.1, read as the reverse complement.
GGATAAGTGCAGTACCTTGGCTTCAACGTGTTCAGCAGGGTCGCCAGAGTCGCTAGGAATGATGTACACCTCGAGGCACATCCTTCGGCCATATTGTTCCAACTCGTCTGGTTGCATGTTAGTGGTTATTAGTCATCATCCATATATTCCTGTTGTATCCCACTCATGCGGCCCCTGTGTCCAAGGTCAAGGTCAAATGACTTAGAAGTTTGAGTTAAATTCTTGTCAAAAATTTGCGTTAAAGTTTTCAGATACCTACTATTTCTGTAACCGTATATTGAATTTGCTTGAAACTTTGTATGCTTATTGGTCATCATCCATATATATATATTTTTGTCCCACTCTTGCGGCCCCTGTGACCTAATGTCAAGGTCAAATGACTTAGAAGTTTGCGTTAGAGTTTCTGTTAAAATTTGCGTTAAAGTTTTCACGTACCTACTATCTCTGTAACCGTATGTCAGATTTGCTTTAAACTTCGTATGCTTATTTGGCATCATCCATATATTTATTCTGTGTCCCACTAATGCGGCCCCTGTGCCCTAAGGTCAAACCCAAATGACTTATTAGTTTGCATATTATAACATCTGCGTTAAAGTTTGTACATACCTTATACTCCACAATTGTCACTCCAATTTACTTCCAACTTCCAATACTTCCTTTTCATCATCCATTTTTTCATTCCATAGCCTGCCCATGTGGTCCACATGCCCAATGTCAAGGTCAAATGACTTTGAAATGTGTGTTAAACTGTTTACATATCTTATATCTCCACAACACTTACTCTGATTTACTTCCGACATCCAATACTTCTTATTCATCATCCATATTTTCATTCTATAGCCTGCCTATGTGGTCCACATGCCCAACATTATATCTCAAATGTCACTTTCTGCGACCCATTAGTAATGTGGTGGGTGTGGTATCATGTCGATCTAATATTGCGAAAAAGTAATAAATCACTCCACAAGTTCACATCCAAGTACGGTAATAATGTTCAATATAGGTTTCCATCATCGACAGATTTACTCCCATGCTAATCCTATACCCACTATACCTTTACAACATTATTTTGTGTGATTGTTCTTCGACGAAACTTGACAGAAATGATTGATAGTCAATACTCTTTCAGATTTGTTAAAATGATTACTCCGGGATCAGAAAGATGTGGCGTCAAACCGTGGTCAAATTTCACATTTGACCAAATATGGTCGTGTAATATATCAGTGTCAAATCGAATGTATTGAGGAGACGATCACTCTGGAGCATTTTGTTTTATCGAATGTGAATGCTTACGTCATCCAATATTGCTTCCGAAAGGTCAAAAGATCCATAAAAATTACTTTAGTAAGACACTTTATTTCAAAATATTGGGTTAGTCACATTCAGAGGTCTAATGGTCTTATGCTTATGTTATTATATTTTTTTTATAAATTGCTTATGATTTCCTTGTCGGGGTTTGAAATGCAAAACTGACCCGTTTTGACCTGTGATCAGTTAACCCCACATGGACTGTACATACTTTGAGAAAACCTGAACAATTATTAAAATGACTATTTATGAATTTGCAGATGAATTATTGTGGAACCTGATATATATAATCGAAATTTCATCCACATCTGAGACACATGGCCTTTAAAGGAGATATAACCAGGTTCTGTTTTCGGGATACACTTATATTTTCATCATTTATATATCAAATAAATCAAATTTCACAGTAATCGGACATAATTCCATTATTACACTTAATAGTTCAACAGACTACTTAGAACTCCAGTTTATTAGAGCGCTGATATAGAATATATGGGACCCTAGAATGACATAGTCACAAATTACATACTGAAATGCGACAGTGGGTATTACAATGGACATAATATATTTACATCGCCAGGTTACAATCTATTTTTCACCGATAGTACTTATATCGGGTCATTCATAAAAAACGTTCCCAGATTAAGTTCTTTTTTTAGGAATACATTTGTAATTTCACATTGAGATAGTTCATGATGTTGTCTATAAATAATATCAATTCGATCATGATATACCGAATACTGTATAAGTGACTAATAATGCAAAAGTTCCGGTTGGAAATGACAATATCATTGATGCAAGACTAGCAGATTGTCTCGTGTGGTCCCCGAATGATATATGTCAGTGTCAGGCAGTGCTGAAATGAAATGAAACATTACACAAATTATGCCAAACATGCAGATTCTCCAAGAAGCTGGTAGTTTCGGACGGTGTTTCCTGGCATGGAAAGACGAATATTCACTTTATCAACACGGCGAAGGTGAAAGTGAACAGTGATAGCTACATGTCATTATTAGAGAGTGGTTTGTTCCAACCAGCAGTATTAGTTGTCTGCACTCAAATATGCGAGGTTTAACAGAGCTCGATGTAATCATTGTATTTTGCAGTCGATAGTCCGAAAGGAAACTTCGCATTTCGCTATTCTGGGAGTGGGCAATATCAGCGCCCAGTTTCGACAGCAGCTTTCATTGCATACACATTTCTTTGATTGCGTTTTACGTAAAATTGATGCAATTAGCAATATAGGGCGAGATAGGCAGTTTCAGGGAAAACATTTTTCCTTAAGGTATCACAGGACAGTGCGGAGTTATGGGTAAAAAGTGGTGGACGATTTTCTATATATTTCAGTTAGCATAGCGATTCCAAAACACGTTTAGGGGCGTGCTTCGCGAATGGGCAGTGTAAATAATAAGTAAATTATAGATCACATATTGAATTTTTAATACACTAATTTCTTGCTCGCTAGCGCTCGCTCGAAATTAATTTATTAAACATTCAATATGTGATCTATAACTATTACATATCTAAAGAATGGACGTACAAAATATATATCAGTTTATTATAACCTAACATATGGGAATATAGGTTTAATGAAGTGAAATATAGTCCAGTAAAAAAAAGGTTGAGGTTGGAACAAAATTGCAACATTGAGTTTCTCAACTGTTTTCAAGTCTTTGATATTAGTTACTGAAGAAAACAAATTGTTTACCAAATTCAACCTTGATGAAATACATGAAACTAGATCAAATCCAAGATGGCCGCCATTGAAATAAGGCAAAACCCCATACTGTCATAAAATCGGAACAAATCAAGAACTCAGATGCAGTAAGTGTATATTTATATGTGAACGAATAGCAAAAATCAAAGCAACGTAGATTAATAATGTCGGGCGTTCTAGTCAACCCAGAATCCAAAATGGCTGCCAGAATATTTGTTATAAAAGCACACTTTTTGTGAGGTTAAACAAAATTCCACAATGTTTCTGTACAGCCTACGCAAGAATTGGAAAAGTATCATTTATCATTACAGTATTTGCGGACAAGTGTCATTTCAGCTTAATACATATTCCGATGATTTTGTATGAAATTCGCCAATTGTTACTTGATATAATGTATTTTTTTTTATGTTTTCGGCTAAAATCGACATCCGTTGGAAGCCGGATCAAGTCAGCAAATATGCCCTGGTGACACAAACTGGTCAACATAGTCTTAAAAAAATAGCTAATCTCACGTTATTTTCAAATATATTGTCATTACTCGTACACTAGTAGTGGCATAAACCAGCTTTGTGGCTGAGCAATAAAGCCATTTGTCTAACTGACCGTTCCAAGGCGGGACACTTTTCCAACAAAAAAGTTTTAGTGGTTATTATGTTGCTATGTTTGTGTATGTGGTATGTGACTGTATAACTGGTAAACATACTATTATGTAGACCAAAGTCTTCATATATTACATAACAGATAGTGAAGCGTTTGTTGCATTATCTCTTGAAAACTTCAAAGTTATCTATCTGTTCGAGTTGGCGGGATTTGAGACAAGTCACTGGCTGTAGTTGAACGGTCATTATACGAAAATTACTGAATACCTTGGCCCCAAACTTCATACTATAGTAGGGAATAGGACATATCTGTGAATTGTGGACAAATTTGTCAGAACATAAGTTGTCCTTATAGGTTTAACCACACTAAATAATAAGATATTCATGTATTCAATTGATGTACTAATTTACTTCATAGCCATGTATCATTTGCATCAGTTTCAAGCATTACGCCTTGGAATTATTTTGTAAGTCGGAACATTTTTGTCATGTGAGGCGGTTTAAATTCCAGCCGCTGACGCTTTGCGCCACCACCAGGGTGGTTACAGGAGATTGAATGTATCTTTCTTAACAATAAGTAAACCTATATTTTATTAGTGAATATCCAGAGCAGAATGGGTGCAGGTTATGGAAAATTAGGTCCCACAACATCCATACGAAAAATAAAAGTAGCAGAGAAAAGCAAAATGTGTAATCATTGGTTAGTTTATATAGGACAAATCAATGGTGGTGAAGGACCTATAGACCTGAACTGGCGGACGCCAATTTCAGAGGTCAGGACACACCAAATAGTTTTACTATATATATTTGAACCGAATCCCATCCAGTAAGGCCAGTCTATCCTACTTTCACTGTTCGTAAATATGCTGTTGGACCTACTTGTGCATGACCTGTGGCCAGTCTGTACTGGTTCTGCATGAATTAAATAATAGGTTCACATATTCCTAAGAAAGAAAAATCCAAGCTCGTCATGTCTCCCAATAGTGTTTACATTTTTTTGGCCACATTTAAACTCTTTTCACATCACGTGACCAACACGTTCAGTGTTTTCTTTTAAACGCTACTAATAATGCTTAAAAATGGTGCTACAACCCCCCCCCCCCCCCCCCCCCCCCCCCTCCCAAAAAAAAAAAAATGTTACTCAAGTGAAACTGGGTAGTAATGAATCAAGAAGAATTGCAAGCAAACTGTGTCTGTCACCTCAATACGCCCGCAATAGTTTAGTATACCGGACTACTTTTGGTTATCTCTAACCTACAAGTGTATCAGTCTCACTACAAATCTGCCTACAATACTCACTATTCAAAACTAGGTTCAATTCCTTGATACAGTACCAACTTTGGAGGAAATATATAAAATGGTTGTCACACAACAGCTGTGTAACTCCACCAGGTGACTGTCCACAAACTATGGATAATTTTAATAGATAATGGATTAAAAGCACAAACGTCAATAACATCACATAACATTACCCTTAATAATGTTACAGTAAACATTCTACATATACAGACTAAATACTCAAACTATACCAACGTGTATGCCACTCTGGAATGGTCAACATACAAAAGGGTACTGGCTTGTCACGGTCAATCATGAAATTTGCTTCCTGTAGCCTGATAACGATCTATGTCGCTTGTTAGAAGTATTATAACGGGTGTTTCATTGATGTAATGGTGAACAGTGCAGATCTTGATCAGGCTGTGCGGATGCACATGCTGATTTGGAACTACACTGATCACAAAAAAAAACATAATCCCCATTTCTCCAGTCACAATCGCATTTCATCTGCATGATATGGAAATTATTGTCTCCTGTTGCTTGTTTATGTTGTCTTCTTTCTGAATGAAAACATGGTTTGACAAATCTTGAGAACCATTTCCATTTGAAACGAGTCTGAATTGCTCTCAGCGCATATCAATAAACAATTTATAGTTTATGATGTTATGTAGTCATGCAATTGTTTTTGCTACATTCTTGGAACCAATAATGTTTTTATCATCTTCAGACCACGTAGAACAAAAGCCGGGGTTGGTTCCATTTTTTACACGATTCCTATGGGCGACATCTTGGATTTCAAAATGGCCGCCCGCAGATGCTGTAGTTGTGCGTGTGCGTGTGCGTGTGCGTGTGCGTGTGCGTGTGCGTGTGCGTGTGCGTGTGCGTGTGTGTGTGCGTGTGCGTGTGCGTGTGCCTGTGCCTGTGCGTGTTCGTGTGCCTGTGCGTGTTCGTGTGCCTGTGTGTGTTGATTAACTTTAGAATATACACATTACAACCGGTGTCATTTTAATGTTTAATATTGTATCAATCATATTCACAATTCTTAGGTAGATACAATGTTGTTTCTTGCGGCTATTGTGTGTTCACTAGTCTACCAATTGTCGTTGAAAATATTAGGTTGTGTAGATAAATAATTTGATTTTTATTTTTATTGTGAAATATGAATTGTAACAGTTTATGAAAGTTCCGTTTTTACCACATAATAAATACACGAGTTCCGGAGAATAAACCTGTCCACAAAAAATGGCGACCGACAGTCATAGTTAATGCTTCTAACAAATGATAATGTCGTCTGTTCACTGAAAGCCTGAAATGTATTGTATTTATCCAAGGTGTCGGATCTTTGAAGGGTAAAGTCATGTGACAAACATAATCTCCAACGGGTTTCCATTTGATATGAGATATTAGAAAACCCGGAGGCTCGGTTCATACATTGTGCATGACTCGTGTCATAAATCCCATATAAAATGAAACTCGTTTGTGATCCTCTATATAAAGTAAGTGTATACTCATAAACTCTCTGTAAGACAGGGAAATAACTAAGTAATGCATTTCCACCATCGCTGTACCAGTAGCCGATTTCATCAACATTGCAAAGTATACTTTTCTAGCAAAGTATAATTTGAGGGAGTAATCATTTATTTTTCCTGAATGCATTATTTCATATAGAACTAACGACTGCATATAGTTGATGATTAAACTATGCAAAATTATTATACTGAATTTATTACATTATCACAGCCAAAATGGCTGTGATAATGTAATAAATTCAGTATAATGAAAATTAATAAATTTGTCCTAAAATTGAAAATTTCTCTCAAAGTATACTTTGCTAGAAAAGTATACTTTGCAATGTTGGTGAAATAGGCTACATAAAGTAAACTTGGTAGTTTAGATGTCAACCGGCAATTTTTTGGTGTAGCAGGATTGTTCGGAGATACAATATTGTATGATTGATTAATTATCTGCATTGGCACCTTTGAGGAAAGCTTTTCAGAGCTCAAAAGACAAAATGGCCACTATAGTTATTATTTAAAACAACTTGTTCTTACATGTATATGTCCAATGCTACAATACACACAAGAGTAATTTTGGTGCCCGTTGTTTTGCTTTTATAGTCAGAGAACTTAATAAAACTGTAGGTTGGATGGCACCAGATACTGCTCTGTCCTCCTAAATTCAAGATGGCCGCCATTATAATCGGAAAATGCTGAAAATAAAACATTGGAATATATAGTTAACACTTAGCACTATTATGTAGTATTTACCTGCATACGAGCACTTCCGAAAAGGATTACATGTACATGCATATACTCCTTTGTGCATCAATCCTGATTATTTGAGGCGTCGATAACATTAAGTACGTGACTAAAATCAGCAACAGTCAACATTTATCTTGTAGTATTCACGTATATGCGATATATACCAGTATTTATACTTACTGTTCTGAATATAACTTATACATTAGTTTAATATAGGTTGCTGAGACTGGATAAATGGTGCGTATGTTATGTGTGAACAGTGTTGTTTATGATCCTCAGTACTCATCAGTTCTGCAACTTGATTATGGGCTGTATTGTTTATCTGAATCATGTATTGTGAGCTGACTGACTGAATCACGAAATGTGTAGACCACTATTCGACTGTACGGATGCACTGGCCGCGTTGGTCATAAACCCCATTTCACTATTCCCCAAGGGATGAATGATGAAATGTCTGCGCAAGGTTCGGAACTGTGGAAGACCAAGATGACAAATCCAAAGATAACGTCTACTTCAAAGCAAAAGGTTTTATCTCCATTTCACAATGCATTATTCTAACATATGAGTCATGCCCACTACCAACCCATCATTTGGATGCAACAATTCAGTCAAACAGACCAGTATTGGACCCATCACAATATGGCTGACACAACAACTCAGGATGGTAATCTTAGACAAACAACTTTACCACATGCTGTTTCTCCAGTTCCACTCAACATGCGTCATACGGTCAAATGTGGCTGTTCAACCCGGCCATGTTCTATTGGTAGATTCGGGTGTGTCATGTTCCATGCTAGCGTGCGGGTCAAATTGTGCTAATGAGCAAAGTAAGGCTTAACATCCAGTCCAGCTGATGATGGTAATGACCGAACATTATCATAGATTTTGTAATATTGAATACAGCTCAATTATGGCAGTATATTTATATTCTTTATCTGATATAGATACAACAAATACCATGTAATGCAGTAACACACCTCAAAGCTGAAACAGTGGTTTGATTTTTAATCATGATTTCAGACTATTACAACTGTTTTGTTCACATTTCATCCACATCTTCGACACTGGGCCTTTAAGTACATATTGTCAGAAACCGCAATAGATTGGTGAGATATTTTGGTATCAACATAGATTGGCATTTTCGCTATGCATGTACTTCACGGTGGGTATTCAAGTAGTACGTCACGGGCTCCTGCTGTGTGGATGGGGTGCACTGAATCAGGTAAGAAAATTCCTCCATTTCATACCATACTTTATTTAATATCTCAGCAACTACTGACGCGATTTTCCTCTAAACAGGTTCTTGAATAGTTGAAGAACGGTTCATAGTTCGATGTTCTATGGGTTATTCCGGTATATCTGGTGCTTTGAGTGCATTCCTACCAACATACAATTCACGTCACCTCCCGCGAGGTACGTTAGTACGTGTATAATTTGCAAGGTGAGACACGAAGATACTACCCGCGTAGACTACGTGTTTAACCAATAACACCATTATCTATTAACCGATAACAATACAACTGGTCCCAGAATGCTTAGATTAATGTATTGGACCTGAACAGCCAAATGCAAGTCAAACATTTATATATCGTCTGGAAAACGTCAAATATTCTCGGATAGAGTGTCGACTTCCCAAAGCGGAGACAATTGGTAACACATAGTGTTAATAACTTTACAGCGCGACGTTCATTCGCTGACACAATGACGGGGTATTTCGTAGTGGATTCTGACACATCGCGGGAAATGGCTATCCAATCAAATGACGCGCCACGCGTGTAGTCTCCGCTTTCAGGGTTCGACAGAAAATCTCGCAATTATATGGATTTTAATGTCTTAGATGTAGGAACTGATAAATGTTGTTCACTTATTATATCGGAATTAGCTCCTAAATCGATAGATCCCGGATTTTGAGTTTGTGGTTGAACATTGATGATATAAACTGTCTGAAAGCAACGCATGTTGGAAATTGTAGTGGCCAAATATTAAAAAAGCTTTCTTTTCCTTAGGTATTTTGATAGTATAAAGGGGGTCCGAAAGTTTGGAACGTTGAACGTGTAAATACTTGACGATTTCTGTCGTGTGTAGTGAGTGAGCATTAGTAGTTGCACAAAACTCTGGAAATTACCCAAAACCAACTAAATCTACCAATATACCCATATGACACCAACATACTGACCATCTGCTCAAACACCTGTTGTAGATACACCTTCGTACATTTAGCCATTTATGAGTTATTTTGATAAATGGGGTGAACTCGGAATCAAAGTATGACCCGAAGTCGGTAGAAAATACAGATTATAGCCATCACACGAACACTCACTGGCTCTCATAGAGTAATGTTGGCATGCAATACTATTGCACATTCGCCAATACGTAAGGAAAACTCGAATTTTAAACCCGAGTGCACCCCATAGTTCCATTATTAAATTAAATAAAGTAAAGTGGAGAACGTTTCTTACCTGATTCAGTGCACCCAATCCAAATAGCAGGTGCCCGTGATGTACTATACCACCGGCGTACATGTGTGAATTCACACTACGCCACATTTAAAAATACATCTATATTATAGCAATATACCCAATTGTCCAAATTTGGAGATAATGATTGAGCCGGGAATCAAATCAAAAATCGAAATTCAATTTGCGCATTAACAGACCATAAGGAAACCACATGCCAAATATGAAGTATGCAGCTATTAAAGTTTAAAAGTTTTACTTCTTAAAAGACAAACGTGGGGAGTTCAAAGTCCAAACCGGGAAGATAATCCATGACCCAGGATTTCAAAAATCTAGCAGGCATAACATGTTTCATGAAAGGCATTAAATAAGTGTATAATTGTGTAATTATTACACCAGTTTTAAAACTTACGAGTGCCCGCAATACAGATAGAATCCTTCAGTAATATTTATTTCACTGATATTGACTCGTGGTGGTGTCATACTATTTGATATGCAAATGAGGCAGGACATTTTTTAATTATTTCTTAAATGCGTTACCTTGAAATAATATGTTATCGACATATTATAAAGTATGATCATTGCACATGAAGAAATACATACAGGGCCAGTTACTTGTTTGTGTAGGTGATGCATACCACTGGGTGGTCATACTGTGGAATTACGTATAGTCGCTGTAGACCTAAATTTAAGAGTATTGAAGATAAAAGCATTACCAAAAACTGTAAATTAGATGTGGCGTCGACAGACGGACAGAACGGACGGACAGTGATATATCATAATATGTGTTATCAAAACAGCGTACTACTATAAACACACATGGTCAACACATGTTCAGTAACGACTACAATCTAGTAAGTCAACTATGTGTAATAATAACAATTAGTAGTATATGTTAGTTTGTTTCATGAAGTCCCGGTTAACATAACGTACACAATGTTATCTTTGTATTTTCAAATAGAAATACGGGACCGGTAGGTGGCGTGCATCCCGGTAGAATATGTACACGTGATGATCACGTGAACCTCATTCAGTTCCTGAGTGAGGATACTGAATTCCGGCAGCACGACTTCGTACGTGTCTGTGCTGGCGAACGGCACGTCGGTGAGATCGGAATATCCCAACTGCGAGCCAACGAGCAGCGAGTACGTCGCTGGGATGTTTGAGTTCAGCGTAAACACGTCGTGCCAGTCGAGCCGGACCCGATTGCCATGGACCACTGTCTTCATCGGGACACCTGCAAATGGAACGGGAGTAGTACATAAGCCCTGTAGCTGCACCTATCGTGGTCGTGGTTGAATTAATGCGATGACGTTGCGAGCAGTCAGTAACTCTTTAAAACGCCATGTATGAGCGTTTTGCAGAGTTATTGATTGACAAAATATTAATGCTGTATTCAAGGAACACTGAACACGCTGACACTGATTTATTAGGTAAATATTTTTATATTGGCCTATTTACACACCGATTGATAACATATCGTCGTCTCATATATTTACTAGAGACGCATACAACTATCCGCTGCAAAACTTTCGTTGATGTTGGATTTGTCTAACGACGCCGTATGATACTATCGATTTTAGTGCGATGATTAAACTTAAACGAAGCCGCGTTCTTTTCAGTGAAAATACATTAATTTGCCTATGCATAGCACTGCCTGATCAAGCTAATACCAGGACAATTTCTTTTGATGCCAAGCTCAAAACCCGATCATTAGTGGCTACGTGTTATAGCAGATATGAGTGTGTCCACGTTATGCGTGGATATAGCGAACGATAGACTGATTGCATGGCTATCCGCGTAGGGCACTGAACAGAGCGTACATGAGAGGCGTACAGGTAATTTAAAAAGTATTTTAGTTTTCGCAGTCAGGAGAAACTTCATCGTGTTTACCGTACAGCTGAAAACAGTTGTAGCTTTTGTTGCTGATATTTAACAAATTTGAAAAATGTTAATGCTCCATCCATAATCATCAACATGGTCATTATACTTATTATGTTAAGCCAGTTACCGGATAATTGGGGTTCTCGGCCATATACTATAAGGCCAGTCGCAATGGTGTCACTCTGGTAACCACCACCGTTGACAGCACGCACGTCTCCAGTTATCATAGAACCATCCGCGATATTCAACTTCGAGACAAGGATCTGCGTGCGCATATCGGTGCTTGTCCAGTCGACCGTCGTGTGGTTGTCCTTGAGCAGACGATATTCGTAGTGGTGTATACCAGACGGGTCTGAGAATCCCGCCCAGGCGAGATGTACGCACGTGTCATTGGACTGGATCGGTGTGATTTGCGGATCGTCAATCAACGTCATTGTTGATAAACTGGACAGATCTGCTGGCACAAACTCCACACGCGCGTTTTCTGAGCTCGGTTTCCGAGATGAAATGACAGCAGTACGGGACGTCACTGAAGTTATCAGTTGGACGGCGTTAACACAGTTTACGCTGACGGAGAGACGCTGGCCGTTGTGTACATCCGGAAGTGAAATAACGCAGGAAGTGCTGTTTGAGTTCGTCGTACTATTTTTAGCCTCGGTGGCAGTCAGTCCAACTGGAATGCAAATATGTCTTAACAGAAGAGGTGTACATACACATGACAATTTGAATGGCTAGTGTCTAACATAATGTAGAGCTGGGCAATTTTAGTTGATTTCATAAAGATGTGTTTTACACTACTTAAACATAAGTAATTGTACATGAGTATTATATTGCTTCTGATCCAAATTGTTTCATTGGTCGCCTATTTGATCCTTCAAAAATCATCAAAAATTAATGCGTACTATAAGGAATGCAACGATATTACATACTATTGACTAAATATGAGACGACTAGGTATTCCACAAGCATAATAATGAAATACGCCCAACGATGTTAGAAAAACATTCAATATGTCAATATGTCACAGATCTAAAACATATAGTTCAAATGTCCATAATGCATAACAGTTACTAGGCAACGAATATGACGAATGCACCAACCGTGTATACTGTCGTCAAGTATATTAAGGTTGATTATGTTAACCTCAATGTGAATAGGACACACTTTTTGGAGCACTACATGCATAAATGTATAATATTACAACCTACCGACGTCGATCAAAACGAGATACATTTGATGTATTGACTGATTAAATGTTGTGTTGCGAGCTGCAAGGTGATACACAAACAAACGGAATATACGTGTATATGAATGCGAAAGAAAGATCAATGTCCAATTAGAGGGCAATACACAGAAAACATATTTATAAATAGTGCGGCAACAGTAAATGCATAGTACATGTACCTAAATTGCACCAACACCGTTTAATGCCACTCTCGGTATCTATAGCCTTCCATTCAGCGACAATCGATATCTCTGACGTTAATGAGGACGGACTTGTATCCAAGTGCGTCATTAGTTCTTCAATTTCCGGCGGTGTGTGGTCCATGGTGATTGGCCCGCCATGGAATGTCGATCGGAGTCCCGCGTAGTTCTCCGCTATCACAGTCACGTAGACTTGACTACCGTGGGGCACATCGGTCGATATGACGCCATTGTTCCCACCACGGACCGGTGATAAGGTTCGCACTTGGAACCCGCCCGGCGTTGTTCCAGCACCGACAAGTACCTATAGGAACAACAATGGAGAACTGGATTTAGCGTCCTAGCATTGGTTCAGGTCACATGGAGACGACACCATATCTTGTATTGGTATCCCCATGCATTGAAAGCCACATAATTAGGCGTTTAGTTCAATGTCCTAGCTGTTAGACTACCAAGCCATCAAAACCTACTAACATAAGAACTGATATGTTATATGTGTTAAAGCTATATACCACATAGCGTATGGTCGCGTTTTTTGTAAGATGGTTTAGTGATTTATTGGGGTTTACGTACGCTCAACAGCAAGGCCATATACAGACGGGAATGCACCTGTGTAAGAGGACCAGTATACATATCGCACTAAAGTTACAATACAAATATAACGGTTAATGTCCTGATTATATGTTAATGCTTGCTACATCGAACCACTTGGCCGTATATATGAATCCCGGTATGATTTACCGCTAAGATGAATCCTTTAGGATGAGTCCATCGTTAAGTTACGCATATCCTCACACCCACTTGTTATGAAAGTAGAACACTAAGCACCGGGAAGAACGCCCGTGTCCGATATGACAATCGCTATATAGGCATAATTATAGTCATGCTCAATGATCGAATCCTCTGGTATTACTCGTATTGCTGTCTATAAAAATATCACCATACGTTATTCATTGTGATGTTAGTATTTATTTCCTGTATAGCAGACTTGAATATGGCTATCCCTCCAACAGGTATGCATGTTTTGTCTGCCTATTGGTAATAATGGTGTCTCATTTTAATTACATTTAATCCGGGACTATGATAAGGTGTGGAATGTGAACATGTATGTATGTTTATGTTCTTAGAACTTAGTATTTCTTAGTATTACCCCAGTGGCATAATATATTTACCTTGTATAGGGAGCTTTCCTTGTCCAAAACCTGGATGTTTACAGCAATTCGAGAATCGCTGATTTGCTGAACCTCAACTGCACGTGACGAGTCAAAATCCACTGCAGTGCATTCCTGGAGCACTGTTGCTACTGTAGCGTTTATGGAAGACATTATGTCCAGTTTCATGTCTTGTCTCCCAGTCACTGAGGATAGCAAGTTGTATTCAAACACAACGGTACCGTCGTGATTTACGGCAGTGGGCAACATCAGTGATAATCTATTCAGTTCAAACCGGACATTCACTTCTGGATCTATACTCTGTATCTCCCCGGACACCTTGTACAGGCGATTTTGTACGAAAGAATGGCTCATTATAACCCAATGGCTGTCATTGGTCGATTCCTGGTTTGTGTATTCGAGGACTGTGTTGAAATTGTGGCAAGTAAACCCGACGGGAGCGGTAGTATCAATCAGTACACCACGTGATAGTGACATATTACTCATGTGACCAGCAGCGTCGACTGCATATACCACTCCATGGTATATGCCGCTATGTTCTAAATTTATATTGATAAAACCGATCGTATTCTGCAGACCGACATTTCGAAATGTATAATTGTAATGCCATTTATTTATGTCACCGGCTTTCACAACGGCAGCATGGTACGATCGGATGCCGGAGTAGTGGTCAACGAAGCCGTGCCAGGACAGACTGAGTGAGGTATTTGACGACTGGACCGCCACATCGCGGTGTCTGGCGGTGGTGAAGACAATCCCTGGAAGCGGATCATCAGTGTCCACCACAAAGCCGTCGGAGCTGACCGACATATGGAGGCCGACGGTGTTGTAGGCGGTGACCGTGAAGTAGTACCGGGTGCCGTGAGACAGGGAGAGGTTAGTGACCGTGTAGCTGGTCTGCAGTCCCACGTTCGTGAGGCGGTGAACGTCATCAGCTGTGATAGATAGGAAATATACAAAATACAGTACAGTATTGTCTCAATATACACCACTGCCTGCGCTAATCTTACCGATGCTTATATTATTTTCTTCATTTCAATATACGTGAATATTATCATTGAAGTCAAACAGCTTGATTTGCTGTGCCTGACCTGTGCTACCGCTTACTAGGCTAATCCAATAAAACTGTTTGATTACGAGCTGCCATTGCCAATATATGTACTGCAACGTTGCCAATCTTTTCAGGATTAACGCAGGCGGTTTTGTAATAGGGTCAGGAACCTGCTTTTATTCACAATTTTATTTGTGTGATAGAGATGTTTACAAGCGTGACGAAAACAATCAATTCTTAGGAGCGGCTTAAATGAAAGCACTTTGTCTACTTCACCAGACGCAATACATATGTAATAGGGCATACCATACTATTCGTACCTTACACAAATATATGTCATTGTCATTTCGTAAGCCGACACCTTAACAACAATGCGCGCAAACGTTGATGCAGAATGGGGCTAATTGTTTGATTAACAAGATCGTGAAGGCTCGTCGACCAGTGATGTGCTTGTGACATGTGTTTATCATGATGTATTGTGTTAGTTTGTTCTTTATATGGGTTCATTGGTTCCCTTAAGTTTGTACCATGTATTTACTGACAACAAATATCTACTTACAATTGGCGGATGTTCCCAGTGCGACGGTATAGTAGAGGATAGCACTGTGAGACTCCCGGAAAACACTCTCCCAGCAACCGGTTATTGAGTCTACCCAGTCGATGTAATCGTAGTCCACGTGGCATGAACTGTCGGAGTCCTTGACAAACCCACCCCGTCTGACGGATGGCGCTGTCTGATCGCCAACTATAGGTTCTGAGCGGAATACGGCGTACTGGTCGCGTCCATACCAGGCCCGAACGTATACGATATACCGTGTGGTGTGTGTCAAACTTCTTCCAAGTGGCAAACAGTGAATGGCATCCGTTCTCAGTCCTACATCTTTCCAGGGATTTTCCTGTTTGATGTCAAACAGCTCGTACCCTATTGGCTGACCAGCTATGCCCATGCTCCACTCGTATCGATGTACGTTCGTTTTAGTTAGATTATTTACATGCCAATGTCCAGTCAAACATGCGGATGATGCAGTTACAATCTGATGCTCATTGGCCACTCC
Source organism: Conchocele bisecta (assembly GCA_029237695.1). NCBI lineage: Eukaryota > Metazoa > Mollusca > Bivalvia > Lucinida > Thyasiridae > Conchocele > Conchocele bisecta. The sequence continues at coordinate 25,250,488 of CM055273.1, read as the reverse complement.
AACATAAACATCGATACTTGGAAATCCTAGAGTTGACACGTCAGATGCATTCAGCTCACTACAAGTCCCATTAACTCTGGCGTCTACGCACGGCTTACCGACAACCGCACATGTGCAGTCTTTGTTGCAATAATAAACATCGCATGAATGTTTCTGTATCTCGAAAATTCCTTTGTCGCGAGACGTAGTAGTTGCCAGTGCTTCGACAGTCACCCTTGCTGTCGAACTTTTCAGCCCGGCGTTATTTTCCGCCCAGATAGAGACGATTACTTCATCATCTGGCGATATTGCTTCTGTGAGGTTGAATATCCCCGTGTTTGCGAAAGTTGTGTCATTAGCGAATACAACTAAGGTTCCGTTTGACAATTCCTGGCCGCTGTAGGTGCGGCCTATTGTGATGTAGTATCGATGGATTCCGGACTCCTGATCATGAAATCCATACCAGGATAAGTCGACGGTGGATGCCGTTGTTCCTGAATCTCGCTTCCAGTTGTACCAAGTCATCGACGGTTTCAGGCCACCGAGATGTGGCGGAGTTGCGTCAATCAGAAGATCGTCGCTAACATTCGTGGCACACAGTCCGGCGGCGTTACATGCAGTGACGGAAATGATATACGAATCGCCGTTATGAAGCCATTGCTTACTGTCCAGATTGATGGTTAATTTGTTCTCAGCTCCTAATTCTATATGCTCGATAGGCGTGTGACCTTCATGATGTGTCAGTAATGTTATAATGTGTCTCACAATAGGACTTTCTCTGTCTTCAAATTCCCACTGAATTCTGAGGACGGATTTCTCCCATTGCGCGGGAAATCCGCTAACAACGTTGAAGTCAGAGATGAAGGTCGGCCGTCTAACAGAAATTGGTGGTGAGTTGTCTACCCTGAAGCTATCAGACGATTGTGTTACTCGGAGTCCCGCCTTGTTAGTCGCCATTACGTTGGCGTATATATCGGTGTTGGTAGGGAGATGTAGACCAGTCTTTATCGTGCTGGATGACAATAGACAATTAGACCATGGCTGGATATCGCAGTATAATGGAGATGTGCCTAGACAAAAGTCAAAGTGATCCAATCCGGACTGGGGGTCTTCAAAGCCGACCCATTCCACGTGAGCCGACGTACTGTAAAAAATAACATACAAACTCAATAGCGTAGTGCTATTAAAAGTTTCACGCTAAGCCATGATGTCACCTCAGGGAGAATTATCGATATGAGCTCTCTGAGCTTGTTTACTAATCCTGTTTCATTTTTAGAATGTACTGTATTGTGCATAATGTATCATTTGAAATAACATATTGTTTAAAGTATCACCTCAATATGTACAATGTCATGTTATTGTCTAGTACGTACATATTGGTTAGTTTTGAATATTCCGCTGCTGCCGTTAAATATGTGTAGTTATATAAATGATATTGAGTATATACGTTTCATGGCGCTATTTGATCGCGCTTCTGTCTTAACTTTCTGTGTGATTTGATTTGGTATACATTTACCTGTGCGGTACATATTTCCAATGGTTAATGCCGGAAGCCACATTCACTTGTCCCGGTATTGGCGGAGAGTTATCTAGTACTATGCCATCCGATGATCGAGTCGTACATAGTTCGGCCCAGTTGCATGCCTCTACAGTGATGAAATACCTCAATCCGGGAATGAATGTGGAATTCCATGAAATCTCTGTGAAAATAGATAGAGAAATATACTGAATAAACAATATTCACCCAATTCTCCTGGATTGCCATCAATCGGCATATCATATTACCTATTGGATTTGATTGTTTCCATGAGAAGTTTATAGTTATTCAATAACGTGGCTCTGTGTATTAAGCTACTGCATGTTTCTACATGGTTTTCCTGCACAAGGAGTAAACTATGCATTGCATAATCAACTCAAAAGTAAATAGCTCATATTGTATATAAGTATGTAGTTACCAGTGGAGAGACCGACATCCACACTTGAATGTATGTCGTTTGTAAAAGGCTTGGATCCAAGAGCTACTCTGTAGTACAATATCTCACTGTGTGGGTCGGAAAATCCTCGCCAGCTTCCGTGTATGTGGCTCGTATCGGCTTGGTAATCTACATCCTTCTGTAAATATATAACTGGTCTGGGATACCTAGTGTATTTGTTGTGTAGTCAGAGTCGTCGTATTGTTGTTGTGTAGTCATAGTCGTCGTATTGTTATCTATTGATACGTGCTAAGTTCCACCAATACGTATGATACATGTATATGGCACACCTTTTACTTATTAACAGTATAGTAAATGCACGTATGTGTGTATATAAGGAATGTACATAATGTGTGTAAATTAGTAACTATTAGTATTCCATATCTTAGATAATTTATACTTACGTGTCCGCGCCGCCCATCTATGACATGACCGCCGATTGGTGCTGATCTGTCCAGTATAAACGAAGTGGAAACGGTGTTGGAAGACAGGTCTGCTCGGTTAGTTGCCTGCGTAATAGTAAAGACAATGGGTATCAGATATCCTCTGACAGAGATGAAACATACTTACACAATTAGTTTGAATCGTATTTCTGAAATTTACAAGACATAGTTAAGCGATCTATGATGATTGCTGAACACGATTGCCAGGAAAAGTATACATTGCAAGTGCGGTTTTGTTGCACTGTTTTATTTGTGTCACGGACTGTGCTGTATTGTCAAAGTCGAAGACACAAACGCCTCCTAGCACTAGCACCAGCATAAGCTAAGCTTAACGTCAAAATAACACTTATTTAAATACAAAACATACAATAATAGAAGGCGTAACAGGTCGTTCCATGAAGATCGCAGAACACGACTACCAGAAGAACGTACATGGCGATATACAGTATTTCACATGTCCATCTGAGTCACGAACTGTACAATATCGTCATAGTACATGACACAAAGCCTCCCCACACCAGTTGAAGTGAAACCAAATGTAAAACGGACAAAGGTAATCTACACAATACGCATAATGTACAGAAATGTCGAAATAAACGTTGTGCCTAGTGACCGTAAAAGATCAGCAAAATAATAACATAACTGGAAGAATGTACATTCAGATATCTAACAGTTGCTACATCACATTGAATTTCGCCGATAGATCGATTCCATTCACGCTAATCAACTACAGAAAAAAATATAATTATAACAGAACAGAACAGAACATATGTTCAGCAGTAAAAATGGCTTACCACAACGTTGATGAAATATCGGTGCCCATCATGAAGCTGTGCAATGTCTGTACGGAGTTCTACATGGTCAGTGGTGTAAGCCGTAGCTGGAATGGTGTCCATTGTGTCCTCTTGAGATCCAATTCCTATTTGAAAATGTCTGATGCCACTCTCGGGGTCCTGGAAGCCTGCCAGGTAAAGACGCACTGTGTCCGAGCCGAAATAGTGCCCTGTACCGAGGTCAGACTGGGGCCGTACGCTACCTTCGGTTGGAGGTGTTGTATCCACAATTAGCTCTTGTGATGTCACACTGATATTATTCCCAGCGTAGTCAAATGCTGAAAAAGAATATGATAACCAGTACATATATATCGGGCAAACTAAAATGATTAACTAACTATATAAATATAATGCTAACAGTATAGCTATTCTTTATAATTGTTTGACGCTTTCCATGGGTTGATCATCCTTTTGTGTAGTTCAGTATGTATTCAACGTTAGAAAATATATATTTAGTAGAATCAATAACAAAATCAATGTGCATATACCACTTACTTCTGCGGTATAGGCGAGAAATATTGTATGATAACATACTAAAATGGCGCCGTATTGGTTTGAAGGAAAATATTTAAACAACGGTACCATCCTGAAGCAATGTCGTCACACATATACACAGACAATGTTCACATGCTTCCCATACTTACCTGTGACTGTGACGAAGACTGTTGTTCCGTCCGGTAAAGAAAAGTCGCGTAACAGCATTGTGGATGATGTCCCATCGAACGTCTTACTGTATATTAAGTCATCGCGACCGGGCGCCGACCCTGATAATTATAAACACACACATTACTATCCTTTGTACTAGATAGTATACTTACTATTAACGTATGGAATGTATAGTCTGCTCAACGCGGTCTCATAACTAGCTACACGCATTGAGTCCAGAAATCTACTGTCTAAACAACATAGATACATGTAGAATCCCCAAATGATAACGAATAGCTGTCCCATCGAACGTCTTACTGTATATTAAGTCATCGCGACCGGGCGCCGACCCTGATAATTATAAACACACACATTACTATCCTTTGTATTAGATAGTATACTTACTATTAACGTATGGAATGTATAGTCTGTTCAACGCGAGCTCATAACTAGCTACACGCATTGAGTCCAGAAATCTACTGTCTAAACAACATAGATACATGTAGAATCCCCAAATGATAACGAATAGCTGAGGTAAAAAATGATGCAACAATTCGAAAGCATACAATACAGGTATGCGTTCAGCGCAATTACATACTACTTACCAGTTGCTGTCGTGTATTTTCTGAATTGTCATCCAAATAGTATGCATGTCATCGGATTCTTAACAATTGACTATTGTTTTCAACTCGTTCTACATTATTTGTGTACTTACTTAGATAAAGTGATCCAAGCCACAATCAAAACTGGATTACTGACTTTATGATTGAATGTGTTATACAATTTGTGGATAATGTGAATCGTAGATGGAAGAACACACTAAATAAAATATATAGCGAACCGACATATTCTTGCCGTAGGATACAATAATGAGTGCAGTAGCTCCTATCATCTTGTTAAGTAAACCGTTTCTTATGAAATGTCACAAATGATACTTTATAAACCAGATGGCCGCGGCCCGCATGTCGAGCCGGCCGATGCATTTGATGGCATTTTTAAAAAACTTGAACGCAGATTTCGGACGGACGGACGGACGGAATGACGCACGGACGCACTCACGGACGGACGCACGGACGCACGGACATCCGGACGTCATTGTGATCACTATGTCTCGCTTTCTGCAAGCGGGCTCGACAAAAACAAAGCAACCCAAGAGTAAAAAATGGGCAATAGCTGTGCACATTAATGCCCTGATTCGGGTCGTAGTGAAGACTGCCTCGGCATCTAGAGTGTGTGTCTGAGTAAATGAGTTGATATGTCATTGGTTATTGTCGTCATTTACCCATATGTGGGTAGCACAAGGGTGGTGCAAACCACAGGAACGTGTAGTGTAATTCAACGCTATATCTATGTAAATTGCTGGTACTAACGGTGCAAACCACAGGAACGAGTAGTGTAATTCAACGCTATATCTATGTAAATTGCTGGTTGAAAAGTAAGAATATAAATGTTGTCGTTCAGGTACAAACATAAACAAGCGTTTGTTTATGAAGCCAGCATAATCTAGTTATGTATTTACTCATGTTCGCACCGTATCATACTGATATTAAATATATTTTTGTAAAACAGGTTTCAAATAATGTCGTAATGGAATAATACATACCAATATATACAGAGTATTGATACAGCGCTGTTCCATATCCCATAATCGTTGCATCTAAGTTGTCACTGAAGCCACCCCAAGTTACTTCAAGTGCCGCGTTATCGACAATGTATCGCCTGGTATTGGTCACTTCAACAAATCCACCAACTGGCGATATCGTGTCGATGACAAACCCATTACTGCAATACCTTATTTCCCCTTGGTATTCGGTGAATAGTTCTCGTTCTACATACGTCACATTGGAGTATGCGCATATAAAATAGACATGATTATGGGGCGATTTACGGAATTTCACGAAGCCAGTAGAGCTGGTAGCTGTGGTGATACAGTTCTCGTCAGTATTACATAACGCTGGAATGTACGCTGACTTCATTAGGTACCAGGTCACTTGTCTTTCATTAGCATATATGATAGCGCCAGCTATTGCTGTATCCGTGTTTCCAAAATCCAACTCTGATTGATGCAATAGAGACAATTTCTCGCCAAGTAGAGCGCTGTGCAATATCTGCAATTGTATGAGACAGGTTTAATTGCAGATTAAATTATATGCATGCAACTAGTGTATATGCGTATCTTAATATAAATATTGCATGATAATATCCACATATATATATATATTCACGAATAGCAATAATGCTATATATTAATGATAAGTTGTGCGATGGTACATTTAGTATAATAAGTCGGTGTATTAACAATCATACTACACCAATGTAATACATATTCAAACTGAAAATACACCGTGCAGTCAGCGCAGGTTCAATGTATGCTCATGAGGTTATGGCACTCTTACAATCGTGAAGATTTATTATTTTATGTAGTTTAACTCGATTAATACATACAGTAGTTAATCATTACATCCAACGGATTATCCATGCATTTACTTGAAGATGTTGAATAAATTTATACTAATATATATACGTAAATTTTCTGTTTCCTCACATCTAATGTGCACATTGAAACAAATCATTTAACAAGACTTTCATGGTACCAGAAGCAAATACCCATACCTGTTGAATCACGTTCCAATTCTGCGAAGTTGTATCGAAGTCATAGACGGTGTGTCTATTATATATGTTCACAACTGGGATGGTCAGAAGTTTACACGCAGTGTGGTCATAACCGACCTCGCTATAAGCCCGCACACACGCGAACAGAGTACGATATGGATGTACCGGCAGCACAATGCACTCAGACACCTACATATATCAAAACTACAGTAAGATTATGAACGAACATATCACAACTAGCAAACTAGGTACATGTATTGACATGTTAAGCTTAACTTAACGATCCATATTGTTTAACTGTGATAACTGTGTGTAGGTAATTGATTGGTAGTAACTGCATTGAAAGATGCAAATAGTTAGTCCATTAGAAAAAGATTCACACATTAATTTCACCTAATAATGTCTACAATAAATCAGTACAATGCCATAACAATAGTAGAACATTATCTTAAATCACAACTGAACAACGTTATGAAAATGAACTAACCGACACATGCCATGGTAGACGAACCTGAAATTCCGTGTTTTCCTCTGTGGGTACAATGTTCCACCAGTGTGTAAGCGTGCTGATACCGTCTTTGTCCGCCGCTATGCTCCACTGGTAGATAGAGAAAACCAAGTAAGTGTCATTTGGTACCAATTTTATTTGACAATGCCTGGAAACGCTTGGAAGTTCCAAGGTTTGCCAAGGAATTGCTACCGTTTCCGAGTCGAGCCTGATAAACTTGGTATCAAAACAAAAACATAAGCCTGGCATTTCACATATCAGGTAACATTTGATACGACGAAATAAATATAATGTGGTTATTCATTGAAAAACAACTGGCGTGCTTATCTTGCGTCATCACACTAGCGTTATGTGTACGTCATATGACGTGGTTTGACCGACGAACCGTCAGAAAATGTAGTTTTCGAATATGGATTGACCGTTATATTAGCGTTGTTGTTTTAAACGTTACTTTTTCTCGATCCGATCGATCTACGTACCTGATAAATGACGATGCCTGAGAGGCTGGCGAACGCATGCCAGGTAATCCTGACAGTGTGACAGTTCGTATGTGTATCTCCCTGCTCCATTTCAGCCCGTGCAATATCTCCGGACGGTGGCAGATTATCGATCATTACCGAATCAGATAGCACATAGTCTAGGCATCTGGTAATAGTACATGGTCTGATGGCAGTTTTGTACACAACTCCGGGCCGCAACTTAAGTCCAGTTATAGTTGTCGATGAGTCGGTGTCAGTCATCAGGAAAGGCGACATAAGCTCGGTACATGTCGAATTATCCTCGGCACAATGACTTATGACAGTAGTAGCTTCGAACTTTAAGATCGACGTATCAATATCGTTACAGGACCAGTGCGAACATAAGTTGCTAGTGCTGGATTGGTAAGCAACAGCTTTGGGAGAGATACCTATTTCCGCTTGATATTCTATCGAACCGTTTACTGCATTGCTAGTGATGGAGAACTTTGGAATCCGCAAGAAAGGACGAATGTAAAACGTACGGCTCGTATTCGTATCATGACTGATATTGCTCACGATTACATCAATTGATTTTAGATGAATATCGTCAATAATGCCGGTTTCGGTTGTAATTGCTACGCGGTAACTGCGCCCCACTATCAAGTGGCCAGGAAATGTAAATGTGATAGACGAGTTGGTGTGATTTGTCATTGTGGTTACGAAGACGGATTGTCGCTTATATGTAGTGCCACTTTTTACAGCAAGATATTGCCTTATGTTGTTCTCACTGTAAATCATAACGCCGTTCGAATGTGATAGTGTGTGTCCACCGGTACATGAAGCTCGAATATTAAAGAAGTATTTTCCTCCTGACTTGATATCGGAGTTAATGACACAATGGCTATTTGTCGTGTTTATTTTACGAAAAGTAACCGTATTATCATCACCCATTGACGTTCCAATGCCGACTTCGATACTTATGTTTTCATGGTACTTGAAGCCAGTCCATGTTGCACACGTTGTGTGCGGCGTGAAGTGTACGTTCGTGTCACGTGATGTGTCTGGGTCGGCTGGGTCGATGTCTAGAATGAGGGCGTGGCCGGGCGGGTAGCGAGACGGCACGCGGAATGTCGGACCGGTCACTCGTGTGTAGTGCCCGGCGTTGTTGTAGACAGTCAATACAGCGTGGAACTCCAGACCGAGGTCCGTGTCCTGTCGCTGTAGATGTCTGATGAGAAATGTAAGACAACCACCGGTAAAGCCGGGACATGCTGTGGACTGATCAAGACGCCATTCCAAAACTGGCGAGGCGTGTTCGGTTCCATGATCTGAAATAAATACAAATAATCTTTGTTTCCTCTATATACATGTACATGTTATAGCATTGCAGAATACAATGTACAAAGCCAAAACATACACATGCATATATGGGGAACTAGTGCAGTGATGACATGTGTATATATGGTGGTCCATATAATTATGAATGCCTTATATACAACAACAACATGCGTGCAATCTGCGTGATGATTGAATATTTGGAACTGATGAAAACTGACGACACCTAATTCACCTATCAAAGAACACATATGTGTTTAATTGTACATATACTGGAGAGTATTATATTTAATATATTGTTTTGCTTTTAACTGAATGTATGCTATAATACATCAGCGTTAGGTTGGAGACTTACCAATTTGCATTTAGAATATGGTTAATCTGCTCAGTCTGTTCTAGATCGTAAAATGTGTTATTTTCCCATCCTACGACAACATCTGTCTGTGTCAGCGTCACATTCGCCACATGTCTCGCTAACGGTGGCGTCTCGTCAATAAGAACTGGACCCACGATGACAACTTTTTCCAATCCAGCTTTGCTTACTGCCTTGATGAAGATGTAGAAGAGTCTATGTGTTCCAATACCCTCGTGCTGTCTCCGAAAGAATATGTTCTTGCCAGTGGATACATAATCTACCAGACCTGGGGAGGTTGTCTCTGATGGGTCTGTACCAAATCCAACATACAAACCTTGAATCTGACTAAGTCCTTTCTCAATATCCCATTGTATATTGATATGGTCATTTGGAATATAAATATGTTTTTGATTGGTATACAGAGGCATGGTATTACACATGAAGTCTGATATTTCCTGATCCTCATCTTGATGAGCAAGCGTAGATAAGAGTTCGGTTGTACTATCTACAACACCCTGGCAGATATTCTGGCAAGATGAAACGTTATCTAACACAACCTTCTGCAGTTCGGTAGTCAACAGCCATGCCTTATCATTAAGGCAGCCGATAGACTCGGACCATCGACCATGTTGAATAGTGACATTTCGTATCTCCGGCGCTGATATGTCCCGGGTAATACCATCTGAACAGACAGCAATCGATGGGTCCATTGCGTTATTTATGGCTATTACTGTCACATATCTCTTTCCAGTGAAGTTTGCTGGTAACAGCAATGTTCTCTCGGTCGATACTACCTCGCGTGTTAGTATTGATCCATTATTCGTAGCATTGCCCTTGTGATACAGTTCATGCTGGGCAAGACACCTATCTGCGAGACCGACTCTGTACATCTTAATGTCGCTCTCGTGGTCGATAAATCCGTGCCAATTGATTATGAATGTCAGGTCGCTCGTATAGTCGATATCAGGACTGTCCACAGGACCTGCGAAATTGAAAACGTAATAGTATAGGAATCAGCGACATATTTGGAGAATGTGTCGGGCTATGCAATAATACTCGCTGAATGCCGGAAGGCCTTCAGCCAGTAGAGTGTGATTGTTTCAAAGTTGTTATCACCATTCCAGCCTAGTTCTATTTTAAAGGATTAAATTACTTTAAATCATATGTGTTTCATAGTTTTCGCCAATCAAATTCCAACAAGTGTGTACTCCAATACTCACGTGCATTCATCGTATGGCGTTTAGCGTCTAAGTCAGTGACGTAATATCAAATAACAATATGCATTGTGGATAACATACCGTCACTGAGAGCAAACGAAACGTTAACGAATGTCAGTATTTCTAGTCAAGCCTACGATTTTCGCATTTGAAGTGTCGAATTGATGCAAATTTCCCGACAGTTTTGGAGTTTATTGCTATATGATATATTGCCATATACCCTGATGTGGCTACTCTCGGCCAATGGAAATGCTCACAATCGTGTACATGTAAATCATTTGGAGTTGGAATTATTATACAACATTGTAAGACAAAGTTACGAGATTAATGGCCATAGATTAAATCGACTACGAGAACAACTCTATTAGATTGCATAAACATTTAAGCGTTGCATAATGTAAATCAAAATACCACTTCTAAATGTGCAAACGCTCGGAATGACAACAGTGTTCAACGACCTTTGAGGATTGGGAAGCAAATAACATAACTGGAAGACCGCACGAGGACATTTGCCAGTATATGTTCAGTCTTGGCAGTAATTATATAGCCATGGCATCACCAATTCCCTGATTACTGCCTGTTCCACATTTACACATGATTCACGGATACATACCTTCATTCACGACGCCAGGTTCAGGCGGTGAATCATCAACCAGTATATCCACGTGTTTTGTGTTGGACAGCCGGGCGTGATTGGTCACTGTGATCCTGAAGTTGTAGTTCCTGTTATGGTCCCCGCGGTGCTTGTTGGCGGCCTCGAGACTGTTGAGGCTTATGCTGTAGCTATACATCTCACACTGCCCCACGTCCGGACAGTAGCAACCGATAGTCGTATTGGCACATGCCTAACAATAGTGTCATTATTAATTTGGTGATGGTACTCGTTTAATGGAGTACAAATCATTGTATAATAAAACAAAGTAGACAAATTTGAGCAGTATATATATCAAACACATGTATATATTTAGTTTAATTTGTTATTAAAGGTACATGCCCACCCACTAGGCACAAAATGTTCTTTATAGGAATTAATTAAGTGTATAATTGTGTCACTATTCCACCAGTTCTAAAAATTACGAGTGCCCGCTATACAGATATAATCATTTAGTAATGTGTATTTTACTGACAGTGACGCGCGGTGGTATCAGGCTATTTTCATATGCAAATGAGGCATGATCTTTTTTAATTATTTATACTAATTAAATGCGTCACATGAAAACATAATATTTTCGACAGATTATAAAGTGTGATCATTGCACATCAAAACATAGACACGGAAAATAAATAGTAATGTCCGTTAGCATTTTAAGGAAACACGGTTATCGCCTTTGTTGTCAGTGTGGAAATTTCCGTCCGGTACAAAATGTATAATAATGTCAAGCAATACGTGGGGTAATGGGGAATGAATGTTTACATTGCCAGAAAATGTATCAGATGATGTCTCTGATATAGAGAACAGTTTGTGTCTACTGCGTGGGCATGTACCTTTAATTGTGGGTAACGCCGAACTCGTGAGTATGTATCAACAAAGACAATGTTGAAGCACGTGACGCATTCTTTTATTGAGAACACTTTCTTAGCGTATTTGGATAAAAATGTCAGACTCGCAAGAGGATCAAAATCAACAAGAATGGAAATTTAGCAAAATAAATCATTTTATTAAATTATGTATTATATTTATCTTACATGTGGTATAAATGTATTAGAAATAGTCTGAATATGTAGGAATATCGTATACATAACCCCACTTACTGTTCCAGTGCGCATATTTACTTTGTATATACAACATCGTATTTTATTGTACTTACCTGACCAACTGTATCGACTGATAATGCGCCATTACCAAGTTCCCCAACACCATCCCCGGCGCCGAATGTCCAATGCACCTCTCTGATGCCACTATGTGGATCCATTGCTTCGAATTCCAGTGTCATCTGTGCCAGATCCTTGCTGTCATGTACATACAGCCGTTTGTATCCATCCTTGGTCAGCCATACTCTGTTGATCTGTGGAACAGATCTGTCAATGTGAACCGTTCTGTTTTCTGAGTAGGTGTTGTTTGCTATGTCAATAGCCTGTATGCGGAATAGATACGTTTGTCCATCCTGTAGTGCGAATGATTTACAGATCGATTGGTCTTGAAAGTTGGGAACCGGTACTGACTTGGACACCGTTCCCCCATTTAAAGACCAATATAGGTTATACTCAATTATTCCGTCCACATTTGGTGTTCCCGAAACTGGAAGTAAACCATTCGTCTGTTCGTAGACCGAGTTTCGCTTAATAAAACCGTTTGGTTCGGCTGCTATAGGCGCCAGAACTGGGTTGTCGAAATATACTTTGTTGAAAAAATATCCTCTCCAGTTTAAACAAACGTCATAGTGGTGTGTTTGCCATGTGAAATGTGTCTCAACTGATGCCGATGTGACGTGGAATGTATTCGCTGGTCGAGATGTAATATATGAGGTATTATCATACAACACGAATTGTCTTGCCGATTGCACATTATCGGCGATGTCTTTAACGGTTAGTGTAATACAGTACAGTATAGGCCGTTCTGACGTTAAATTTAGTGTCACGGACTTGACGGACGATGGAAACGGTTGCATTGGTAATCATTTTCAATGATACTTTTAGTGGAGCATTCGATCCTTGCACACCCGGAACCTCATTCACGGATATATCATATAGTTCAATACCAGACGCCATAGAAGCATCTGCACCACCAGGAATAGGGTCAAACCAGCCATCAAAGTTCATTGTTACAATCGGTGTGCGCACGACACGCTGATCCAGTTGTATTGGTTCGTTGGTGCAAGCTGCAGATTCTAGGCAATGCTTCGGTGGCGAGTTATCGAACTTGTAACACAGTTCCTTGGATTGCACTGTTTCGCTGTATGGAACAGCCGGTTGTCGCGTTCGTGGTGAAGTCGTTGTCGTGGCGATTAGGTAGCCTCCACCTTTAGCTTCATATGTGAGACAGAACCTAAGCAATAAAATATAACAAAATACGATATTATAATATTCATTATTGATCGATCTTTATAAAGGTATATAACTGTGTTGTATGGGACAGGCCTAACATAACATGTTTGAATACATCCTGCTAGTTAAGCGTGCCAAATACATTAATTAATAGTTTCCAAATTTGAAGAACTACTACAACTATTCTAAATTCAGTTTACCGGATTTACATAATGAAGGTGATTAAATGTAGTGTTTCATTACTGTACATGTAACATAATTCTATATTTATATTATAAACTTTAATGCGTTTTTCCAGCATGGCTACCTACCTATCGCCGTCTTTGAGCACTGGCGATATCGTTATGTTATCTCCCTTTGATGCTTTCTCTTTGGCAGCTTGACCAGCATCATAATGGCTAATCACCACTCGAGGACTCACACTCAGCGTGGACCCTGTAATATACTAACAATACAGATTCGGAATACAAAGGTGAAAACAATAAAGTCCGACTGACATTGTGTTGAGGCCTCTACATGTATATATTATAATTATTGTTTTGTTGCACATCAACATGATGTATCTTCATACCGCAAACGAAATGCTTGCATTTTGATTGGTCGCAATGACAGACAGCACGGCACGAAACTATGTTGTTTATGTATCTGTCCACATGTCTCACATGTTGAATGTTAGCTACGCCATTTCCTGTTGGCCTCATCGTTTTAACTGTTCTTCTTATACTCCTCCTACTAGTATGTTCATATTAAATTCATATAATCAACGCTTTCAGAAGTATCAGTAGTCGAAAAGTGAACGTGAATGGGTCTGACGTCCCTGCAACAGGTAACGTTCTGTAAAACATACGTTGGTATGTTTTTGTCTGTTACCATGGTTTAGTTATATGTTACTGTTTTGCCGATTAACATGTATCGCGCATGATGCGGAACAAGGTACACAACAGACTAACGTACATGGATTGTATGCCAAATATACATGACATGAAGCATGCAAATTTAAAATTACCATCCATGCCGCGCTTTTGTGAAATGATAGAAGCATCAGTCACTCCAAACTTGCTTTCCACAATGAAGTCTGGTTTCGGCGGAAATGCTGTGGCATCGACAGCAAAGAATGACAGGTAGTCGTACTCTACAACCTTTGGTTGGAAATTGCCGAACACATCTCCCTTGGACTGACACGCAGATGACGTTCCCGTTTGTGACGCTCGCTTCTTCTCCCCGCTTGGTCCAACCACGATAAAGTCACACGTTTCTATGCTAGGTTTGTTGGAAGCTGGGATTAATATATTAAACATGATAAAGACTATTTTCATTAGTGACAAAATATTCAATATATGATTTGCAGTCATAACCTTCTCTGACTATCTTGATAGCATGTTAAATATAAAAGCCACATGACAGTTATAATCAAATAAAGTGACTCAAACGTTTCATGAAACACATGTGTCTCGAGTTTCATAGTCCTAGGGAGTATATAACATAGAAATTGTATTGCTCATTTCCACCAAAGAGATGTTTGAACTATGCACTGGCCCAGTTTCGACTTTGGTCTTTTGAAAACAAACATATAATATAAAACAGATATGGGTATTGCAGGAATTCAAAGTCAAAATGTATGACGTATAGTCAATGGACTGAGCAACGTTCGGTGGTTATTTCTTTGTTGTGTTGCATAATGACTCCAACTTGCACCTGTGTATTATGACACGGTGGTTAAATATCAGTGCATGACTCTTACATATGTATAGTGAAAATATAAGCAGTTTATTAATCCATGATGATCAGTATCAAGTGTCGAATGTTCAGATGTTAGTTGATCTGCTCTGCTCTGCTACGCCTACTGTATACGTTCAAATTTGAAACGATTTGTTATTCAGTATGACTGTATGTAAAACATAAATAATTTGCTTCGCAAGAAATATATGTGTGTGATCTTTATTTACTCCATTTAAATTAAAATGTACAAGAAAGTAACAAACAAGAGCATATATACATAAAACAAGGCAACGATATAACTATATTTACTTAATGTGCATATGGCTGTGTATGTCTTACCTTTTGCGTAAATTATGCCAAAATTCCATAACTATATTCCTAACAGACTCATCATCGCAATCAACTATCAACTGTTCGTTATCACAGATCGACCAACATCTAGAACATACGCTCACATCGTGAAATGTACTTTTAGTAAGAGTGCACATCATGGGCCAGGTGTGGAGAGATTGGAAACTTTCCGGATATTTTAAGAGCTGCTTTCCATATGTTAGGGGAGACATGTCGGAATGTGTCAAAATCAGGCGACATTCACATACGCCCATGCCACGACTGTTTCTCTTTACTATTTATGACGGATTTATACATACCTCTCCATACAAATTTACTAGTCTGCACAAATGTGTCCATATGGTCTATATTTGTACAGTATCCTCGTAATGTCAGGAATAAATCTTCTATGTGTCGCAATGCTAAATGAACAATATTGGAAAACACGCTGCGTAAACACGTGTCTTACAACAGAACATACATCAGAACTACATAAACACAACAACAAGTTCAGCTTTTGAAGATATATGTACATTATAAATTGTTTCTCATGGGAGTAGCATTTATTTCGTTCCATAAATCACAACCAAATAATGCCCAAGGCAACACAATCGATATATGCAGTTTCAATGATATATGCGGATTTAATTCGCCTGAATGTAACCCGACGTTGAATAATGCCATAAATGTACCGCGCACTGAATTAATAAATGCGCCTATTACGCCCGGAGAGGATACTTGAATGTTTGGTTTGCATTGATCCAATGTGATTGTATGTAGACTGGTCTTCAATCAAAGAGGAACCACATATCCAGGTACGGATATGTCTATTAAATTTGCATTTAGACTCGTTGAAAACAACCAATTTGCATGTGTCTGTATTGTAACGGAATCCATGTAATGCAGAATTGACTGCAAATATGAAGCATTTGATCAATTCAGTTTCTCATAGTTGAGAGCAACACAATGTCATATGCTTGAGTTGACGCCGCAAACAGTTTATCGCCTATTTTTAGACCAACATTACTAGCTTCATGTGTTTGTAGGAGATCGTTCAAAAGTACATTGTAGATAAATGTTGACGTTATACCACCCATTTCTCGGCGAGCAATGGAATAAAACAGTGTACTCGATATAATTCAATGTACTATTAAGTATTATATAACTATACATAAAACATCACATAAATCATCATGTCCGACGGTTGGGCATTCATTAAAAAGTGCTTTATATTCACCTACGTGTTTTTCTCCAATACATTTTCACCCCGTGGAGAATGCGAATTTATTTATAATTCGCGCACTTGCATTACTAACGGAAGTAAGCGCAAGTCTTATCATCTAAATATATGTGTGTGTATATGTACACGCATGTTTGGCAGGTACTCGTTAAGTGACAAAACTGCATCAATTGTAGCTTCACGCATAAATTAAAATATAAAACTTTTCATCGACGGTGTTTCTGGGGTTGCGTTTATCTTGTCATATATTTAATTAAATAATTAACGGCCAGTTTGAATATATTGACTTGTATTTTAACTTGTATTAACTATATTGCGAGTTTTGGATGACCGCGGTGTTAGAAAAATTGAGAAATATAACGTTTTGCCTCTAGATACGGCTTGATCTATCAGAACGAATGTTTGTAATGTTTATAATGTTTGAACTACCGGAGGCTACTCTGTATACAGTTTTATAGTAATTCAAGAACAATATATTAATAATTATAAAATAAAAGCAACTCTTGTAACTTCTCGTATAGCGTGATCCAAGATGACGATGTCCATTATCCCTATTACAAGAAGTGACAACAACGTGTTATTTAATATTAAATCAACCACAGAAACTACTCAATAAACCTAGACAAAGCTAGACTTCAGCGTAAAATTAGAATATGTAGTGATGTGGACGTTGACGATAACTATGCTACAAGTAATGGTGGTGTCACATTTACAATAGACACCGCTACTGTTGACCTTTTTCGCAGTGCTTGTTCAGCATTAAATGTAAAGTTGCTTGATGTTGAAGGGTGTGTACAGATTGACGTTAGTGATGATAAGCAAAAAAAAGCGGTGGTGCAACAGACGTACACAATCAGATATAATCCTAGTTCTAGGTTTGTTTGGTTACACAATAAACCGATATATAGCAAACAATAGGCTACTCATAAATGGGAAGGACATCAATGAAATTCATTGAAATACATCTGCCGATAATTCACCAAGTTATGCTGGAACCAATACGAGGTGATGCAATTGAACAAAACCCTTGCTGCGCAGCTCAATAATATACTTTGGCGGATGTCAGGAGAGATATACCCACAAACTTGACTTTCCACCATACCATACTACATACTACATTGGTCAATGATAATCATGTTCGCTTTATTGTGAGCAGTGTGCTCATTACCAATCGCATTAACTATACAGCCCAATAATAACATAGTATGCATTGTCAACGTTCAATCAATACAATTTGGTGTCGCGTGACACGGGGATTATTGTATAATATTGCTTTGCGTACAATTGTGTATGTGTGATATGTTGTACTGTAATGTATCGTATTGTGCTGTATTGTATTCAGGGTGTCCGTTTCAGCGGTGTTCCATGGTAATATTTTGAATTGCACGTACCAGTGAATTCGCTCGTTTGAGGCCAGTGTTTAGCATATATATTAGCGTAGTCGGCGAATAATCGTTGCAAGATCACGTAATGTTCGTTGCTTTATTTCTTGCTAGCTCCGTAAATGACCATGATATTGGGACGGTAGCCTGGGCTTTAGTCCGATTTTGATCATAGCATTTCAGTACGTCTATGTGAGCTGTTTTGGTGTCGAATATCGATCCTCCAGTACCAGGACCAGCCGAGTCTCGTGCTCAGTGATTTTGCTCCATATTGTGCATCTTTCTATTGTAATGTTAGAGATGGCATGTCGGGTGGTAATTATTCTTCGTGTACTTTACTCAGTTGGGGTAGACCTATTATTTGGTTCTATCTATTTTGAGCAGAACTTTAGCCAACGAGTATGATTGTAGAAGCTACATTTTGTTACTACTTGTACTAGTCTATCGGGCGATGTTGTATAAATCGTGCGGACGTTGTTTATCGTGGGCTTTGTCCACAAAGTCTGTATTTAAGCAGTTGTGTAGAATTCAATATTGGGATACTGACTACATATTTGTTTATTGATTATCCCATAGAAGGTGGGACTATAGCCATATATTGTTGACTAGACCTCATACTGCCGGTGAGGCTCACCTCGGAACCTTGCTACTCTGTTGTTACCATTATCTATTGAGATACGCCAGCACTGGGGTAACTCAAATGTTTGTTAGTTGTCCTCAATTCATCATTGTGTCACGTCATATGTGTATGTTATTTCACTTTGATTAGCGATGATCAAAGTACTTTTACTCCCATACTATTGTCCACTACGGAACCATTGGTATACCATATATGAAGTTAATTCGTCAATAAATCATAGGTTGCAGTAGAGAATAACAGATTGGCTTACGATCTTGATGTAATTGAATAGTATCGGTGTATCGTACAGAGATGTTCGCATACCAAATTATCATGTATTCATGTGTGCCCCCCATGATTTATATTGTAAATAATAAATGATTAACATATCCTAGTCTACTCTAGCCTATCCCTTGCACACCAAGTACTTGTTACCCCTTTTCTGTCAGGCCCAGATATACTTGCCACAACGTTATACCATTTTAACTAGACTTGATAATACAACAATAAGGGAGACAATTTGTCTCGATCATTCACTGACCTTGGTAATGACCTTGACATTTGGAAATACTTTGAAACAGTTCATCAATACTCAAACCGATTGAAATACATCCGTATTTGTCTTTGCAAATAAACAGAATATCACACTCTACACATAACAATGTTAGTGTTGTTTAATGACTGGAAATTGCAGCTTCATCGTCAATATTATTGAACATCTGATCATTTTGGCGGCCATTTGGATATATAATTATAGCATTGTATACCTGGATATATATATGTTATCAAATGATTCGAGTTGTATACCTCAAACTGATATGTATGCATGTAATAGTTGCATGGAATGCTGTTTATAACAACTGCATACAGTAAAGAATAGAACAAAAACAAGAACATTTTGACGGCCATTTTGACGTTTCTGATAATTGTGGAAAGATATTGCATCACTATATCATGTATTTTCCATTTATTTGTGAGAAAAAGCAATGTATATGTGTTTCAAATGTATGAATGTCTGCATTTGATCGTAACAACACACGACTCGCAGAATGTTTGTGTGAAACAGCCTATTTCGGCAGCCATTTTGAAATATATTGCCATTTGGTGATGTAATTAAATGTAAGACATATTCTAAATCATTTTACATTCAAATTGTAACCTTATTATAGCAATTTACCCGGTTAATATTGATCACACTAAATGTTAACAGTCCATAATAAAACAATATAATACTGGTCGCCATTTGTTCATCCAGCGTTTTTTTAGCGCAGACAACCAGGTTTGATAGATAATAGGCTACTGAATCCGAAAGTCATACTCACCAAACATCCGGCATAGGGGAGGGGGTGGGTGTTGCTGGCTTAAGGTCTATACAGTTCCACTGGCGACTTCTAATGATGTTAATTTGTTAAGAATTGTTAGCTGTATAACTACGGTGTTGGAACTATACATAGAAACGTGGCCAGATTAGTTCAATAGGTAGAGCGTCGGGCTGTGGATCGGGAGACCCCGGGTTCAAATGGCCGATTCGGCGTAGACAACTTCGCGCTAGCCTAGCCCTATCAGATGGGGACTTAAATAGTCGGTCCCCAAATGCAAGGTTATCGAGCCAGTGCCGTCGTTCAATCAAAGCATTTACATTTACATTTATACATAGAAATGCCTTGTTGTATTATTTACAGATCGACAAGTAGTAGTGAAAACAGTTGGGTTTTGAGAAAACAAAAGATAAAGCGTTGAATGCATTGACATTTATACTTTAACATATAATAATTATATTCAAAATAAAAGTCAGGTTCCACAACGTGATAAATTAATTGTATAATCAAGGGAGAGGATTTAAATAAGCTTGGTTTCAATCCAATCCCATTTGCATAGTAATGTATATAGTAACATTGACATTGACAATGAACTTGCAAACAATATGCAAATAAAATATGTTTAAACTAATTATATATATATGTATACACTGATAATATACATGTATTACTGTGTGTTTGCCAGCCAGATCCATATATTTTGTCATATATGTATGTTTTCATTGTAGGCGTAATTTCTTTAGTGTGGCTTTAAGCACCTTTGGTCTTTTTTATTATCACAATGACTTATAAAGGCAACGAAGTTCCGAACAAACTATATTCTACTGTCTGTTCCACGTTATGTTGCCGACGAACTTTTGGCTATTAAACACATTAAATCTAAAAAATATTTTAAAAGTATGTACTTTTTCATCATCAATAAAAACAAAAGAAATTATGTGTAGACCGATTTTCAAAATATAACTTTTGTTTTCCTAGTTACATCATTTTCGGATGTCAATTTCGGAGTCAATTTCCAAAATATTTTTGGAAATTGACTCCCCATGTTAAATTCCCATAGAAAAATCTTTTTTTCGCAATAAAATCAATATTTGATGGAATTTCATCAAATATTTTGTTTGGGGGAGGGAGACTTTTTGGTTATTGATGAAAAATTACTGACTTTTAAATTTTGTTTAGATTTAATTAATGTGTTTAATAGCCAAAAGTTCGTCGGCAGCAAAACGTGGAACAGACAATAAGATTTTCTCTGTATATGTCCATACTATCATCAGAAATAAGTACTAGATGGCCACGAAAAACTTTAACCAAAAAACTTAACCAAAAACTTTAACCGGACACACGTACGTACGTACGTACGTACGTACGTACGTACTACGTACGTACGTACGCCAAAGTGCCGACTATATCGCGCTTTCCGCAAGCGGGCGCGAAAAAAACTTAACCAAAAACTTCAAAGTAATTAGACCTTGACATTGGGCACAGCGGCCGCACGGGAGGGGGGTAGAATGAAAATATAGATGATGTTAAACACCCATGTGAAGTTTCAAGGTAATGGGCAAAGCATTTGCAGAGATATAGTATAACGAAAAACTTTAACCAAAAAACTTAACCAAAAACTTTACCAAAAAACTTAACCAAAAACTTTAACCAAAAAACTTAACCAAAAACTTCAAAGTAATTTGACCTTGACATTGGGCACAGGGGCCGCACGGGAGGGGGGTAGAATGAAAATATAGATGATGATAAACACCCATGTGAAGTTTTAAGGTAATGGGCAAAGCAGTTGCAGAGATATAGTATAACGAAAAACTTTAACCAAAAACTTTAACCAAAGACCTTAACCAAAAACTTTAACCAAAATACTTAACCAAACAACTTAACCAAAAACTTTAACCGGACACACGTACGTACGTACGTATGTACGTACGCCAAAGTGCCGACTATATCGCGCTGTCCGCAAGCGGGCGCGACAAAAAACTCTTATCCTAATTAAGCTTAATCCAGAATTCAAGAGGGCGTCCATGATGGAAACCATGCATATTTATGACATACTTGTTACCAAAATAAACAGAACTATCTGATAAATTGGCATCATATATGTATAGCTGCACATGTTGCCGTAACCTTTACTATACTTCCACAAAGCAAATAATGCATTATGCAATTAAATGTATACAGACTTACATTCGAGTTGACATGTTGTTTCCGTGGGAGTGGTCTCACGGTAAAACCCTGGGGTACACTGGCAGTTTCTAGTCAGTTCATCCCCGCACACACCAGGCCAGCATGTGTGACCATTCCAAGCGCACAGTCCTACAACAGACATTCATGTAACACTGTGATTGTGTATGGCACCCGTTTGATACAGGAACGGATCAATACAGTATCCACAGTTTAATATAATAATTCAATTGAGTGTACACATGACGAGACGTCCACCACCACTTGTATTCATATATATTCATAAGAGAAGTGTATACAGGACTGCAACTTGCTAATAACTGACACTTTAAGCAATATAATGTGTGATGTCACATACAATATGTATGCACTGTGTTGGTTGTACATTTGTAAAACCATATACTAGTATGTGGAATGTTTTACGAACTAGCCGTGTGACGTCATAAATACCATTTATACGCACTGTAGATTCCAGGCTAGAGCGATTTAAGACAATCGTAATACACGGGTACTTACTTTCACACGCTGTGTCAGCATGTGTCTTCTTGAAGAAGACATTGTTGTCTACACAGTTGGTACACACGTTGTCTGCTGGGACGGTACAATACATCGTCTCACAGTTATCAATCGGTGGGCAATCTGCAACACGAATATTACTATCATTGTTCAATACTAATGTTATTTCCGTGAGAAGTATTAACACGCAATAAAGATAGTATGCTGCGTAGTTTGACATTCTGAATTGTGATTGACACACACCGATGCAAATAAATCCCGTATTTCGAAATGATGGTTTGATGTTAAATTATATATTACTCAGATTGTGTAAACTTGAAGCATTGGCACGGGTTACTGCAGTGTGATCTATGATCAGCCGGATCGAGAATGTGTAAAGAAGTAGTTACGGGAAGTATACAATATTATGAAATTAGTATTCCAGTATAGTATTGGCTAAGATTGTGACCATGTCCTTTGAACTGAAGAAATGGGATTTGTTCGCATTGACATAGTTGACCTACGGAGCCTTATAAGGGACATGAGAAGAGACAACAATGTTCTGACAAATTTTATTATTTCGTTAGAACGCATTCGAATTCGTTCTAACGCATTCGAATTCGTTCTAACGCATTAACGAATTAGAATTCGTTAGAACGAATTCGAATTCGTTCTAACGCATTGCAATTCGTTCTAACGGATTGCAATTCGTTATAACGCATTCCAATTCGTTTTAACGCATTCAATTATTGCGTTCTAACGCATTAAAATTCGTTCTAACGCATTCCATTATTTCGTTCTAACGCATTCATTCCAATTCGTTCTAACGCATTCCAATTCGTTCTAACGCATTCAATTATTGCGTTCTACTAACGATTTCAATTATTTCGTTCTAACGAATTCGAATTCGTTGTAACGCATTGCAATTCGTTCTAACGTATTCAATTATTGCGTTTTAACGCATTCAAATTCGTTCTAACAATTTCAATTATTTCGTTCTAACGTATTCCAATTCGTTCTAACGCATTTCAATTCGTTCTAACGCATTCAATTATTGCGTTCTAATGCATTCACATTCGTTCTAACGATTTCAATTATTTCGTTCTAACGAATTCCAATTCGTTCTAACGCATTCCATTATTGCGCTCTAACGCATTCAAATTCGTTCTAACGATTTCAAATATTTCGTTCTAACGAATTATAATTCGTTCTAACGCATTGCAATTCGTTCTAACGCATTGCAATTCGTTCTAACGCATTCCATTATTGCGCACTAACGCATTCACAGTCGTTCTAACGATTTCGATTATTTCGTTCTAACGAATTCGAATTCGTTCTAACGCATTGCAATTCGTTCTAACGCATTCAATTATTTCGTTCTAACTTGGAACTTGGTTTACCATGCCAATGGCGGCAATAGCACAGTTGTCGTTGTTGTTAATGCACTGTTTATTTGAAATCCAGCCGCTGAGTTTTTAATTTGAATCCGTTAAAACGAATTGGAATGCGTTAGAACGAATTGGAATGCGTTAAAATGCAATAATTGAATTCGTTAGAACGAATTGCAATGCGTTAGAACGAATTGCAATACGTTAGAACGAAATAATTGAAATAGTTAGTAAGAATTTCAATGCGTTAGAACGCAATAATTGAATGCGTTAGAACGAATTGGACTGCGTTAGAACGAAGTGGAATGCGTTAGAACGAATTGGAATGCGTTAGAACGAAATAATTGAAATCGTTAGAACGAATTTGAATGCGTTAAAACGCAATAATTGAATGCGTTAGAACGAATTGGAATGCGATAGAACGAATTAGAATACGTTAGAACGAATTGGAATGCGTTGTAACGAAATAATCAAATTTTTCAGAACATTTGTTCTCTTCTCATGTCCCTTATAAGGCTCCGTATTGACCAGCATGTGAGAAATGTCAAAACGAACTGTAAATGGTAAAGCAGGGGAAAGAGGATGGTGAATGTATTACAACATGATAGAGGACCATCCAAGGAGTGGACATGTACAATATGCTTGAAATAAAAGTTGTATGCAAGTTATCCGCTACAGTGTAGTGTAAGCTTTGTATACAGAAGAACTGAAGGACACACGCACGGGCTCAAAGACGGAGAACGAGGATAATACAATTTGATTCCCGTATATCTCACTCACTCATCAACAACGCGTTGCGAGGATAACATGTTTGCATTTTAATAACTCTGATTTCTATGTGACAAACACAATAGTGAATGGAAACTGAAAACTATGCATCTAGTAACAGTTTGCGGGAGCGTAACCAATACATCGTGTGTCAGTATATATTTTCGAGGAAAACTGCATGAGTTTGGCCTACTCGTTACATATTGGCTGGATCGAATGTTGTAATATTTACAACGATGGTAGTGTATCAAGTTTAATTATTATCCTACAATGTACCAGGAAATAATCACTGAGAATACAGTCCTACGATCCAAATTGAATTATGCTATTTATTTCAATTATTCAATATTGGCTACATCGTATGTTGTATTTGTATAACGATGGAAATGTATCAAGTTGAATACCAGGAAAGCATTATTGAGAACACGGTCGATTAAACGAAAATGAATTATGCATTTTTTTAAAATGGTAGACGTTATTATGTCATGGGGATGTGCATGCATATTATTGATAATTCAGTGTACAAACTACATGTAGATAATACATTTATATAGTCCAGCAATATATAATAAGTATTACCACCAATACATGAATGGTCGATTTGTCATGTTTCATTATAAAGTTCCGTTTCAGGCATTAGGTGATTATCGAAAATCGACGTCATTATATAATGGCTCAACGATAACTTGACATCACCAGTGTTATTCATATTACACTATATAGTTAATGTCATTTATTTGCATTCAACTGTATCCCAACAATACATGTAGGTGAAGGCATTGCTAAGGCAAATGACAAGATGAATTATTAGTAAACAAGCTCGCTCACATTATATGTGAGGAATCAAAATTACTGATATG